>BQNB010032029.1:0-53498 GCA_026074375.1 Tanacetum coccineum
AACCAATTTTTAAGTATTTTGAACAACAATTAAGCAAGAAAAAGCAAAAAGAAAAAGGCTGATTTGCCTTGGTGCAGGGCATAGATTTTCAAAAGTACTATTTTTGAGCTTAAAAATAAGCTAACAAATGGACCCTCATGGACATAAGACCTAAAAACAAATTTAATTTGGACCTCTAAGAACTTATGTCAACAATCAGAAATAATTTTGAAATACAGAATAAGCATTAAAAGGCTATTTGAAAAAGCAAATTTTGCCAAAAGAGCACTTGGTAAAATTTTTGACAGATTATAACTAAAACTTAACTAGATAAAAGGACTTTCAAACCAAGCTTTGACTTTGCAATTTGACACTAAAAACAACTCTAAAACAACACTAAAAGGGAAGATTTAAAAGCTGAATCAGATAAGCATTTATGAAACAGTTTTGAACCAACAATTTTGAGAACTTTTTAGAAAAACCTTAAAACAAACTTTGAAACTTAAAAATTCTTTAAAACAGCTTATGATGACTTAAAATTAGCTTGTAAATGTTGACTTAGTGACCCAAAACTATTTTACTCTATTTTTGACCCATTTTGGCCCTTGTGCCAAACACCCCTTTAAAACTTAAATATGCATTTTTACATTAAAACAGCTCAAGATAAGTTATGAATATAGAAAACAGATGATGGGCTATCCTTATAAATGACAATTAAGCAGAAACCAAAGAAAATTAAGCACTTATTTATAAGCTACACTATTATGCTAATATGACTAAAAATGGGCATATTCATTTAAAACTTAAATTTAACTATTCAAAACCATAAACTAGAATGATTAAGCCATATTAAAACTGAGTAACACAAATAAGCAGAAGTAAATAAGCAGACATGAGCAGTTTGATAAGCTGAAAAGGCAATTAAGCTAAAAATGGAAAAAGTAAGAATACCTTGACTCCTTGCTCAAAACAGGAGTTGAATGACCCCAATTAGCTCTAACCTACCCAGCTTATTTAAAATAAGCAGTCTAATAACCCCATAAGCTCTTCCATGGCAAACTTATCATCCAAAAGCTATATGCATCTTTATGGTGACTTAATGTAATAGTGACAAAATGAGCTTATCAAAACAACTTTGCAGGTTGGGTAAAATTCATAAATGCTTAATGTACTTTCATAAAAGACTCATTTTACATACTTTACTTTTTTTATTGTTATTCTTCGAATTGCAAAAACTTAAACACTGAAATTTTCATTAACTTGAAATAAGGTTACAAAGACTTAAAAGTAAATTGACTGAATTTAAATTAACATAAAACATTAAAATAAAAAAATTAAGCTACCCTAGTTTCTCTGTCTTCTTCCTTTTTTATAAGCAGTGGTCTTCAGGGATTTGTGTTTCTTGTGTTTGTTTGGTGAGAGCTTCAAAGACTTCATCTAGACCCTCTATTTGCCTTGGAGCCCAAACAAATTGATCACACCCATTGATTTCTTTGTCATTTATCCCTGTCCAATGGTAAGTTTAGGGATTACCATCGTGGCTTTGTAGGTTAGTGAGGTGGGGTGAGGTGTGGGGTTCATGGGTTTGTCATGAGGTGAGTTTTGTCTTTTGTTGCAGGGTTAAACACACGCAAAGTGTGTGAAGGGGATGATAAACAGTGCTTTTACCGCCCATTTTTAACTTGAAAGTTTAATAGCAATTGGCAAAACGGTCCTTCAAAGTGTGTGTGTGTATAGCAGCCATGGTCCTTGTAACTTCCATCGTTGTTCCTTGAGATTGGGTTGGGGTTTGCACCGTTAGTCCTCAAGGACTAACAATGTTAGTCCTTGAAGGACTAATGGTGTAAGTATAAAAGGGTTAATGGTTAATGGTTGTTAAAGGTTTAAGGATTGGGCTTGGTCAATGCAGTTTAGGCCCGTTTGGTTTTTAATAAAAAGGGGTATTAGGCTATTAGATTTTTGGGCTTAATATTAAGTAAATAAATACTATTGGGCTGACCCGGCCCAATAAATGGGGTACGGGTTGGTCCAATAAAATATTTATGCCTGCGGCTTCGGTTTTGACTTGTTGACTTTGTTGGGGTTGACTTTGACTTTGACTTTGCGGGGTTGACTTTGACTTGACTTTGTCTTTTTCACGTTCTTCCATTTCGTGCTCGGCTTTGTCGTTTTGGCTTCGTTTTTGTCCTTTTCTTGGATATCCGTTACATGCACAATACAAATGCAAAACATACAAATACAATGTATTTTTGGTACGTTTTTGGTCATTTAAGTCTGATTTTAAAGGTCAAAGGTATGTGTATTTAAGCACATACCAAAATCCCCCATACTAAACTATTGCGTGTCCCCACGCAATGATATAAGTAAACACTTAGGAAAACTAAGAATCTCAATCCCCCTCGACTAATTACCTCGAAAAGTAGCTAAGTGTTCATCAAGGGGAATTAGAGAATCAATAGTTTTGAAAAGCCTCGTTTTTACCATTTTTAAATATTTACACTTATTCACTCACATATTTTTTTTGGTATTTTTCCTTTTTCTCATCATTTTTTTTCATGCTTTTCTTTTTAGCAACTAATTAGAACGTTCGGACTTTTGTTATTTTTATAACTTTAGGGTCACGGAATAAGAAGCGCCTATAGAATAATCTATAGATGTCCCAAGGATAAATTCATCGTTTCCGACTTTTCACTTGTCCCAAACCAAGCTTAAAACGAAATCACCGTTAAATATCAATTAAGATGCTAACACTACTCATATTTGCAACTTGTGAACTTTTCACTCCCGACAATTATTATATCTTAGGTGAATGTGCAACGTTTTACAAAATTCTATGCTTCACGTTCCACCCGAGAATAATGAGTTTGAAGGCGAGATCATCCCATGTAGCGACTTTCGTCTCGGCACATCCCAACCTTGCGGCTAAGTGACCAGGCTTTTGACACCCCACAGAGACTAGTATCGGGACTCACGGACCTTTGGTTTCAAAAACTCTTAGGTTTCCCGTTTATACATAGCTTATTTAGAAAAACTTAAAATAAAATAGTCTTAGTTCAAAAGCATATTTAAATTTAAGAAAAAGAGATTTTCCCTATATTTATTAATTCACATTTACTACACTTAATATAATTATTCGTTCTTAAGGAAATCCTCGACCTTTTAGAAGGCTGCAACATCGGTTGTGAGCCGGCAAGATGCAACAAACTTTTATCAGTCTCGGATTATTATTCTTACTATGGGCTTTCTTTAGAAGGCTGTAACATCGGTTGTGAGCCGGCAAGATGCAGCAAACTTTTATCAGCCCACAGTTTATAATTATTATTCATTTTTTTTTACTTTATATTACCATGATATAGAGAAAATTTCGTTTTTAGAAAATTTAAGTATAAATTTGAACTAAAATTATTGATATCGACTATACTTCAAAAATTGTTGATTTAAGTTTAATTTTCAAAAATAGCACGTATTATTAGTCCGGTTAGAAGCTTATGGGAGAAAAAGCCACAAATTACACACATGAGCTTGTAAGATTTCCAAATAATCCTTGTTTAGCATCTAACTCACACTTAACTCTATCATTTTTCGTTCTTCGCGAAGATCCGCGAACGCTTAGTCTAAAAGTTAAGGAACAAGCTAGAGCTCAACACGCTCGATCGAGTCAAAATTTATTCTTATTCTACCCAGTAGGAAAGTCAAAATTGTGACAAAACACTTATTTTATTTTTAAAAAATTTTAAATTTTTTCATTTTTTTGAAATTTTGGTGGTAAAAACAAGATTACGCGAAAACAACGGCTGCAGGCACAATCAAATCGAAGATCCCCCCATACTAGAATTAAACATTGTCCTCAATGTTTTAAGAAGGGTCTCTACGTAAATCTAAGGCCATTTATTAAGAATCCACAAAGATAACCGTTAGTCGATAAGATTTGGATATCGGATTCCCAAATTAAAGTTGAGGATGTGAAGCTCTTGTGATCAAGGGAAAAAACTAAGAGCACGAGAGGATTCAAAAATCCGGGAAATCCTAGACATTACAACACAAAACACGAAAAAGGAAAGAGGCGGGCCTCATCACAACAAAAAACACTTATTCATTACTACATAACTACCATACTACTACTACGATTATGTTAGGATAAGCATGGGTTGCCACCCACGAAGCGCTTGTTTTAGGTCACTTAGCTTGACCCGATCCCCCCATACTTGAGCTGGTCAAGGGGGATAGAAATGGAGACACGAAACATCCAAGATACGGATGTCCTCTCCATAAGAGCAAGGAAAAATCTCCATCGGGCTTTCAAGAATTTTAATGACTTTGAAAGCTTTAGTGTCCCGATGAGATAATTCCGGGAGAAGAGAAGTATGAACTCTTTTAGAAGTTAGAATCCCGGGGTTGAAAACTTTTTCCTTATTTTCGGATAAAAACGAGAGTAAAGCTCCGAGCCTGGGAACTTCTTTGTGGAAAGGAAGTTCATAAAGAGGAGGATTAAAATCCTCAAGAATTAAAGAAGCATTAGTGGCCTTCTTTACATTCTTTTCTGGTGTTGTACAATTGGTGCTGTAACATCGGTTGTGAGCCGGCAAGATGCAGTAAACTTTTATCAGCCCACAGTTTATAATTATTACTTATCATATTTTTTTATCATTTTTCATCATTTTTTTAATAAAACTTTATTTCATGGTATATAGAAGACTTCTTTTTGGAAAATTTAAGTATAAATTTGAACTAAAACTAAAATTATTGCTATCGACTACATCAAAATTGTTGATTTAAGTTTAATCTCTAAAAATAGCACGTATTATTAATCCGGTTAGGAAATTATGGGAGAGAAAGCCACAAATTACATACATGAGCTCTTTAAGATTTCCAAATAATCCTTGTTTAGCATCCAACTCATACTTGACTCTATCATTTTTCGTTCTTCGCGAAGATTCGCGAACGCTTAGCCTAAAAGTTAAGGAACAAGCTAGAGCTCAACACGCTCGATCGGGTCAAAATTTATTCTTATTCTACCCAGCAGGAAAGTCAAAATTATGACAAAACACTTATTTTATTTTTGAAAATTTTTAAATTTTTTTGGAATTTTGGTGGTAAAAACGGGATTACGCAAAAACAACGGTTGCAGGCATAATCAAATCGATAGATCCCCCATACTAGAACTAAACATTGTCCTCAACGTTTTAAGAAGGGTCTCTACGTAAATCCTAAGCCGTTTATTAGGTATGCTTAAAGATAGACGTTAGACGATTAAATTAGGATATTGGATTTCCTAAAATGAAGCTGAGGATTTGAAGCTCGAGTGATCAAAGGACAAAACTGCGAGCACGAGAGGCTTCAAAAATCCGGGCAATCCTGGACATACACAACAAAAACCACAAAACACGAGAAAGGTAGAGGCGAGTCTCATCACAACACAAAACACTTATTCATTACTACTACTAGGATAAGCATGGGTTGCCACCCACGAAGCGCCTTGTTTTTGTTAACCGAGTCACAAGCTCGACTCGACCCCGAATTTATTGGTCCATGATAAAATCTCCATCGGACTTTCATTCAAGTGATTTGGATAAACATTGAATTTCATGAAAGTTTTACTCCGATGAGATACATCCGGCATAAAAGAATGATAAATGGAGATGCCGGGGTCAAAAATGGTATCTTCATTCCCGCAAGAGAGAAGATATGGTGGAGTAACGGGATATGTGAGAAAAGGAATAAAGATCCATACAACATAAGCGAAGAGAGAATCACTAGAAAGAATGAAATTCAGATCCAGGTGAAGGGTGGGATGGGTGGGCAAAATATTAGGCACATGAACTCTTGGTTCTCTTGTCGGTTTATCAAAAATATCCTCCACCACATCCATAGTAAGATTGCCCAGTTCGGGCTCAATCTTAAAGTAGAAATGATCATACTCCGGTGGAGATATGTGAGCGAGTTCACTGGAGAACTGCTCATGATAAACGTCACTCCTATCGGCAGGAGGAAACGAATCAATCGAAAGATCAAAGATGAACGAATCATATTGAGAAAAATCAGCATAAGTAGTGGTACTGCCACTACTCTTCTCTTCGATATGATTGTAGAAAGCTTCATAATCCAGAAGAAATAAATCAGAACGAGTAGTGGTACTGCCACTACTAATCTCTTCCAAATTAAAGCAAAAAGTTTTAGATTCGGGTAAAGAATTATCAAAGGTGTTAGTCTCCTCCAAGAAAAGGTTAAGAGATGTGGAGGAAGACTTGGTTACAAAATTGGAAGATGGAATGGGATTATCTTTTAATGCTTCGATATTAGCAATAAGAAGATTGACATTCAACAATTTTTCATGAAGAATTTCGTCTTTGATTGTTAGAAGAATATCAGTATCAATCCCTCCAACTTTCGAGATAACAATCTCCACCACCTCTGAGCTGACGATCTCAGCATCGGGAGGTGATGCATCGACATACTTGATGTCGTCAATAGAGAAAGAATCATCATATATCGAAGTAGAATCATCGTTAGAATCAGAGAAATCCTTAAATTGATCTTTTGAATTGTCAAGAGGCAGAGAGTTATCATGGAAAGGCACATCACACATATTGTCAGGAATACCCTTGGACTCACTTAGGATTGGGATAAGGTCCTCGACACTAGAATTTGTTACTTCGTCCAATTCCGTTGCCGGAATAGCGTCAAGATGGTCATCCTCCATTATGAGAGAGTCAACGGGCCCCTCGGTTGATAAAACGGGTGTGACTGCAACACACGGAGGAAGTCCAGAAGTAATAATATCTTTCAAGGGAATGGAACTTTCTTCGTCATTGTCATCATCGTAGCAAATGGGAATCTTCCAATATCGATCTTTAGCCGCTTGCTCTTCCGCGATTCGCTTTTCTTCTTCCTTCTTTTGTATAGCTTGACCAACCAAATCACATAAGGTTGTCATTTGTTCCATAAGCTTATTACTAGAATTGAGAAGCTCATTTTGGGAATTAAGAAGCTCATTTTGGGAATTGAGAAACTCATTTTGAGCATTGAAAAGGCTATTTTGAACATTGGAGATTGGATGATTGACGGTATATTGCGGGGGTTGAACTTGGTCAAAACCAAAAGAATTTGAATTATAGCAAGAATTTTGCTCATGATAATCATCTTCATTCATTGGTTGACATTGGAAGGTTTCATGAGGACCCCCACAATCTTCACAACAAGAATATTGTTGTGGAAAACTTTGAAAATTTTGTGGAGGGTGGTTTGCAAAACCTGGAGAGTCGTTAGAAGAGTACGGAGTTGAAAAAGTGATTGGTGTTCCATTTCCAACAGTACAATAAAAACAAACTCCATCATATTCATTACAACCACATTGTTGGCATGTACCAAAAAGACATTGTTGTTGCAAATTTTGTAGGATCTCATTAAGGTTTTGATTGTAGCATGGTTCCGGATTAGAGATAATCGGAATTTGCGGTGGACAATTGTAACCATAATGAGCACCTTTCCCACAAGACTTACAAGTACATCGTTGACAAAAGATATCGTCTAACGAATCACCACACTCGTAACAACAGTGATGGTCAATGTGTGGAGGACTTCGTGAAGAATTTTGACCGGGGTCTTGATTGAAGACGAATGGCTCTTGAGGTGCACTAACAATGTTAGTGTTGTCATTGGATGACTCGGAAGTGTTTAGAATTTTGTTTTCATCATGAATTGTATACCAACCTTCATTCAAACACTTTCGCACAAAAGCACAAGGTCGACAATATAGACCATCAACCGGGTCTCCACAAGTTGCACAATTCTGAGGGGGTCGTTCACGAATGATCTTGTCTACGAGACTCCCTTTAGAACAACAATAGTCTGTAGTGTACAAAGCTCCACAAGACGAGCATTCTTTAATCGCGTAAAGGGGATTTAAACGATAGTCGAATGACGCCATAAGAATTAAACAATTTAGAGGGATAAGAAGAAGAATTAAATTAGAGGGTCGAGAAAATAAGAATTAACTGAAAAAGAGGTTAAAGGAGATTATTTTTGGTTTTTTGAGTTTTTTAAACAACATATTTTATTAAAGGACAAAATAAGATTGAATAACTTAAACCAATAATCAACTTGTTTCACGGTAGCTCTTTAAAGAGAAAAACGCACAAAGGAGCGGAGGAGTAGGAAAGCACGAAGCTATTAAAAACCTTTCTCCTTTAGGGTCGTAGTTCCTCGGAACAACCCTTCTTATACCCCTCTTGTAGTTTGTTAATCAATTAAAGGTGAGCCGTACCTCGCAAGTGACACAAAGGAAAGTTTTATATCTTTGGTTCGGGAACTTATTATGATAATGCTTCAATTAAAAGCATTATATTGATGATGATTTTTATTTATTATTATGGACAACGTTTTTATATTTTTGGTTTTTCTTGATTATATAATAAAAAGAAATAAAAAATATTTTTGTATTTTTATAAAAATAAGGAGAAAATATTCAATAACGAGAATGATAACTTCACGAGGAAGGGTCTTCATGGCACAATAAACTTCAACTCGATGATCGTACACACCTCCCCGGCAGCGGCGCCAAAAATTAACAAGTTTAAATTCAACCCTTTATATATATATTAAATATATACAATATATAAATATATAATAAGAATAAAAAATGTCAATGATAAATATTCCGTAAGGCTTTTAAAAGAGATTTACTTTTATCCAAAGTAAACTCCACAAAAACTTTCCCGAGTCGTGACCCGTCGAGGCGTGAATTTAAAAATCGAGAATCGGTTTGGGAATTATGCTTGAATAATTAAAGATTTGAATTGGTTATCTATTTCTACAAATAAAATGCAAAAACAAGTAAAGAAAACCTAAAACGAAAGCAATTTAAGTTAAAACCTAAAACGGGAACGTAAAAACGCGACTTAAAAACCTAAAACATAAAATTTTAATCCTAAAATGATTTTTTTTACTTTTTATAAATCCTAAGTGACTAAAATGTAAGAACAAAGAAAACTAGACCAAAAACAAAAATGATTTAAGCTTACAAACACGAAAAACGTCAACGGGATCAAAACCCGTTCTTTAAAAAATCGAAATCTAAAATTTTAACTCTACGGATGCAAATTTAATTTTTCTAGGTCCTACATGATAAAAGAAAATTTTAAAAAAAATAATTATATTTTTTTGATTTTTATTTAATTTTTTATGAATTAAAAACAGTTTTAAAAAGAAAAATTCATTAAAAATACTAAATTAAACGGGAAAAATCTAAAAAATTAAGGAAAAGTAGTTTAAACAGTGGGCTATCTATGAAAAATAAAAGGAGCAAAAGAGCTTATTGAAATAAGCAGCAAATAAGCAAAAAGGGGCTTAAAGCAAAATCTGGCTAAAAGGGCTTAAATATCAAAGTGGGTAATATTAGAAATGAAAAAGACCCTAGGGCAGATGGTGTGTGGTGCGTGTGTTAAGGCTTGGCTATAGAAGGGGGAGGTCATGGGTTCGACCCCCATGCCTTCCTTTTTGAAAAACATTTTTTTTAATTTTTCTTTTTACAAACTTGAAGATTATACAAAAATAAGCCTTTTTTATAACTGTGACTTTAAAAAAAACTAGATGAATAAGCTGGAAAATGCAGAATTAGAATGACAGGATGCTAAATAAGAAACTAAGGCTTAAAGGCTTAAGGAGGGCTTAATCTAGGGCTAATTAGCAAAAGGTAAAGGGAAAATAAGCATACAAAGATAACAAACTACACCTCATAAGCACTTATAAGCAAAATTTAATAAAGAAAATGACATGAAAAGCTTAAATAAGCAATTAAGCCATTTGGCCAAGAAAAGCTAACCAAGCAGCCTAGAGAGGCACATTTGAGCTTATATTTGAGCTATTAATTGGATCCTTATGGCCTAGTGGTGCATATCACTAAAGAACTTGGCCAATAAGCTTTAATAAGCAACAAATAAATTTGATTTTGAAATAAAGATAAGCTCTGAAAAAGGTTTGTGAAAAATGCTGGTTCACTCAGCCCTTACTGAATTTGGTTTTCTTAAAGGACAAAAAGGCTTATTTGCAACCTTTGAAATAAGCTAGCAAAAGGACTTAAAAAGTTAAAATAATCTAAAACAGAAGAAGACTAACAACTAATATGCTTATATACTAAAAATCATGGCTTAAAACTAATGGGAGCTAATTGAAATTGGCTGCTGAATTTTTACCATTTAAAGACAAAAAAAGACTTATGACAGAATTTTACTAATGCTAAGTACAAATGGAAAACTAAGACCTCAATGATCCTGCTGCATTATGACCCCCTGAGCATCTCAATACAAACTCTTAAAATCTAATTTCAAAGTCTATAACAGATAAGCTACACTAATATTGAAGAATACTAGTAATCTTAAGATCAACCAAGAACAATAAGTGAGATGTGGGTTGGATTGTTAGAGAGAAAGATGATGGAAAATGGATGATGTATAAATGAATGTGTGTGAAAACAAATGGAACAACCAACCCTCTCCAAGACTAGGAGAGGGTGTATTTATACTACATAGAGGCCGGCCATGGGCTGGAGTTGGGCCACCCATGGGCCTTGGGCCGGACTAGATTACTAATCTAATCCTTATACTAACTACGAGCTAAGACTATTACAACTTTGGAAGTGACCGACACTTTTCGTGTTTCCAACAATCTCCCCCTAAGGGAGGTCACTCCAATTTACAAACTTTAAACCTAGCATACTATGCTTTATCCTCAGTCTTTAGCTCGTACTCTTGACTTTCTCTTGTGAATATGTTGTTGTGATCATTGACTTCTTGGTTTGAGCTTGTTCCTTGAACTTGTATTTGACATAGTGATCTTGAGCATCTTGAGATCATCAACCAAGCATAATCTCTACGCCAACTTGTAACTTTGCCACCTTGTGGACTTGCGACTTCTGGACCGACATGCTCATACCATTCTTGAAAAGCTTTAATGTTGCATCTTTCTTGAAATTCTTTAACTTTAACACTTTGACACTTCTAGAAAGATGTGTGGTATCAGAGTAGCGGAAGTCTTGAAACATGTACTTGAGCTTTCATGATGACTTTATGTTTGTCGGTCGGGTATGAGCATGTGGTTATGGATCTTGTGAGCCAGCTGGAATCAGGAACCTCCACCACCATTTTACATAGCCTGCATAAAACAGTTAGCAATAAAACAATTGCAAAAACTTAAACACTGAAATTTTCATTAACTTGGAATTTAGGTTTAATGACGTAAATGTAAATGACTGAATTTAAATTAACATAAATCATTTAAAATAATAAAAAATTAAAGCTACACATACCATCCTAGTTTCTCTGTCTTCTTCTTTTTTAAGCAGAGGTCTTCTGGGCTTTGTTGTTTCTTGTGGTTTGTCTTGGTGAGGAGCTTCCAAAGACCTTCATCTAGGACCATCCATTTGCCTTGGCGCACTAAACACAATTGATCAACACTTTGTTTTTCTTGGTCTTATATCCCTGTCCAATGGTAAGTTTAGGGATTGCCATCGTGGCTTTGTAGGTTAGTAAGGTGGGGTGAGGTGTGGGGTTCATGGGTTTGTAACTAGGGTGAGTTTTTGTCTTTGGTTGAAGGGTTTTATATATAACAATCGCCAAGTGTCTGATTGGGGTCTGGGATGCAATATAACGTGCTTGTAACGCTAATTTTTAAACTTGAAAGTTTAATAGCAATTGGCAAAAACGGTCCTTCAAAGTGTGTGTGTGTATAGCAGCCATGGTCCTTGTAACTTCCATCGTTGGTCCTTGAGGTTGGGTTGGGGTTTGCACCGTTAGTCCTCAAGGACTAACAATGTTAGTCCTTGTCAGGACTAATCGGCTTGTAAGTTTAAAGGGTTAATGGTTTATGGTGTTAATGTTTTATAGGATTAGGATGTGGTCAATGCAGTTTGGGCCCGTTTGGTTTTTAATAAAAATGGGTATTGGGCTATTAGATTTTTGGGCTTAATATTAAGTAAATAAATACTATTGGGCTAACCCGACCCAATAAATGGGGGCTTTTTCAAAGAGCTTTACTTTTCAGAACATAATACTCTTAGGCAACTATTGTTTTAGAGCAATGATAACAAGGATATTTGTGTAGTCGAGCACCGATTTGCTAAGTTGTATATGAAAATGATGTTTGTATAATTCGATCATGCAAAAACTGTTGCAGTAGTGAACCGTTAAAGCTTCCGTCTTTAACGAACAACTTCGTTTAACATAAATTATCGTAAAACTTCGCTCTACGCAGCGTGTCAAGCGAAACACAAGCGTGATATCTCTTGACTCAATGCCATTTAGCCTCGCGTTCTGCAACAAAGCGCGAACTATAAACCTCGTTTTTAGTAAAAGCACGAAACAAAACAACAATCGAGAATGCAATAATGACAACAATAGTAGTAGATGTGTAATAAAATAACAATAGAAGTATAACTTATTTATAACCAAAAGTGAATTGCGGAAATCCTCCCTGTGGTGTGTTCAAAATGCATGCCCAGATTTTATCTTTTCGAAAATGCATGCGCCGTTCATGTGAAAAACTTTCATGCGGAAATCGTTTGCGTCCCAAAGTGAAGTGACTAAAATGTCACTTTTTTTAGTGAGAACTTGTCATTTTAACTTGAGCCATTGTAGTCATTTAATTTTGATGTGCCGATAACACTTGCACAAAAGGTTTCTTGCAACTACGAGACCTACATTTTAGAAAAAGTAGAGAACGCGACAACAATTTAAATATACGGCAAGAGGGGTTTTACTATTACTCTAAAATTAAATAATCATAATAGAGGTTTTTTTTTTAAACAAATATAAAAGAGTTATCTACCATGTTATTTTGATTATGGTTGCACGGGGCTTCCACTTAAAAAGGTAACATTTTTATTAGTTTTACATATAAATACGTATAATATATTAAATATATAGAGCCATATAATTCAATTTTATATGCAACTTTTCTTTAGTTTACAAGCATAATGAGGTCTCTCTGTTGTTATTGTCTAAGACAACCGAAAACATACGAGACGGCCCTGATTAAGTATTATAGCTAGAATACTCAAGTGTTGTATAGCTAATATAAGGAATCTAACGTTTAAATAAAGGGTACTATTGTTGGTACCCTGGCACACTAAAAATTATCAAAACAGTACGAAACATTCTCATTGTCCTCTTTGTTTACAGTGCAATACAGTTTTTTTTGTCATTTTATGTTCTGTACTAGACAATTTAATACTTTTGACTTGTCAAACTTTATATTTTGTTCCGCATTTTCCGTTTCACAGTTTTATAATATAAACAAAATTATAAAAATAAAAACAATTTAATAAACGTAAAAAACCAGAAGGGTATAAATGGTACTTTATGGGGTCTTTATTTTTTTTTGAACGATGAATTTATTAGAAACTAGCAAAATGCTAGAAAAGAATTACAAGCAAAGGGTACAAGGATTTTTCATCCAAGTAACCCAATTTAGTTTAGAATTACAACGATTAGAATACCAATTAAAAGAAATTTGAACCAAGTCATAAAAAAAAGCTTCCTACGCGGATTCGTAGCACCAAAAAGCTTCCTGAAGCGCCAAATTAACCACCACTTCACATAACAAACACCTTCTAAGATCTCTTTCAGCCGCTTAGAAAGCCGAGAGGAATTAAGCCATAGAAGTCAATCATCATAAGAGGCTAAATTAATGTCCTCGAGCTCCCACCAACACATAAGTTTCCTGTATAAATGATGAGCCATTGGAAAGGAAAAGAAGATATAGGAACCAAATTTGATAGAGGCATGACAAAGAGGGCAAACAATAGTCGAAATATCAATACCTTTAAGGAAAAGATTCAACCGAGTAGGCAGCTTATCCAAACGAACTCTCCAAGCAAACACATTAATCTTAATGGGCATGACTTTAACCCACTTTGTGGCAACTTCCTCCTTTGGAAGAATCGAATCATCAATAAGCTGACGAACAGATTTAAAATAATACTCACCTTTAGCTTCTAACGACCAAACCTAATGATCAGGGATATTTGTCAATATTAGATCATCCATGCGAGATAAAAGATAATCGAGTTGTTCTTCCTCAGCACCACCTCTAGGAGGACGACAAAAAGTATCAACCATTGAAGCGTGATTAATTTTTTGACAACTATTATTTGTTTAATCTGAAATCAACCTTGTACCAGATGGGAGAGTAAGAATTGGCGCGGAACTAAACGTGCCTTAGTTCTTCAAAGCTCTTTTTTCGCTCTTCGTTCCCATACAAAACTTTCAACCCTTTTCGCCATAAGCTTAGTTAGGGGTAAGGCTAATCGTGAGAAAACCCTCTACGAATCTGCGGTAATAACCTGCTAATCAAGGAAAACTCCCGTTACTTCGGCACAGTTCGTCGGTCTTGGCATTGGTGATAGCTCAACCTTCGCACGGGATCCATAGTGATTCCTTCTGCTGAAACAATGTTCCCAGAAACTGCACCTTACTAAACACAAATTTCCACTTGGAAAATTGGCTTATAATTTATCTGTTGTAAATATCTGTTTAGAACAGTGCGGAGATGTCCTCGTGTTTTCTTTTAGATTAGAGAAACAGAATATCATCAATGAACGACAATGGACGATATTGGTCCAAGAATTCTTGAAAAACTCGGTTCATCAATGTCCATAAAATACTGGCTGGAGCATGCGGTGAGACCAAAAGGCTATAACCAAAAGGAATTCATTAATGACCACATTACGTGTGCGAAAGCAGTCTTGGAAAATGTCCTGCTCTTTTCACTCGCAATGTTGGTAAACAAGATCGTAAATCATTCTTGGAAAAAATGTTTAGCGCCCTTGAAGCTGATCAAATTTATCATCGTTACGTGGCAAGGGGATAACGATTAGATATGGTGATCTTGTTCAATGGACAGTAGTCGATACATAATCTCATGTACTGGCCTTCTTCTTGACATAACAGATACCGGTTGCTACCCATGGCGCATACACTCGGGCGAAATAAAACCTCGCTCAACAATCTGTAATTGATCCTTTCAATTCTTTTAACTCAAGCTGGTGCCATGCGTTAAGGAGCTTTGGAGATCGGTCAGCTCTAGGGAAATAGCTCAATGTTAAATCAACGTCGCGAATAGGAGGTATTATGGAAGTTCGATCTGGAAAGTACATCCTGAAATTCGGAAACATAGGTCTGATTTATGAATAGAAAGAAACGTCTGAAGTGTGTCATGAAAAAATGGTAGCCAGCTAGAAAAAACCTTCATGCCATGCGATAATAAGGTACGTGGCTTTAAAGCGAAAATGATCTTCATAGGGTTTTCCCGGTAAGGAACCATGAGTAAATAAATTCAGGAGCATGAATTTCGCCGAATATTACCACTGACAGGGATATGACATCAATCGTTAGAACGGTGTGTGCTGCTAACCAGTCCTTACCCAGTAATTTTATCAATTTCACACATATGCAAGGACGTGATTAAATGAACGAATCTTGTATCGAATGTAGAGGAAGATCTCTATATACTGGGTTAATACGTGCGGAGTCTTTCATGGGCCGTCGGATATGCATAATACATGATCCAAGTAATATAAGGTGTCACAGTTAAAAATGAGGCAAATTGGTAGATATCACAGAATGTGTCGCACCCGTATCAAATAAACAAAACACTGCACGTCGGAATATAAATATTGCACAGTGATGGTACTGAAGTATTGGTGGCCTGATCTGAGTCAGTACAAAGGACACAGCCTTGTTGCGTCTGGCTTCTTTGTTTCAGCTTGATCCAGACGATAACTAGCACAGTGTTCTTTTGTAGTTCCCGCTGGAAGATGACCCAGCTGGCCGACTTTTGAAGCAAGTACAGCAGCACGACGGACACTCGCCTAGGTGTCTACCGTCTACATGTGTTGCAAATAGGGGAGTATAACCCTAAGAGGGATACCCTGGATGCTTGGTGCGAACCTGATTTAATGGATAGATCGTGAGACATGAAACTTTGAGACATATAGAGGAATAAACTTGTTTTTCAAATGATTTACCGATTGTGGTAGATCGGTGGAATGCGGTCCTTTGTTCTTTAGGTCGCGTCCGGGCACCAGAATTTCTGTTACCATTGTCGTGTGATGTTAGATTCATATCATATAACAGATAAAGAGATAAGGATTAAGATGTGACCTGTTAATTGTCACGAGATGTGGTTGCTGTTCAATTGTTATTGCGGTAGTTACTTACCACCGCTTGTCTGTCGATCCTGCTGTCGGTCTCCTATCGGTCATCACTCTGGACCGTGACTCCTTGTGACTAACCATGTTGACTATACGGGTGATAACGTCTCCACTCTTGTGCCTCTTGTCTGATACGGTCCTGACCTCTCATAATTATCCCTGTCCGAAAGGATTTCTTAAGTTGAGTGCAGCATCCGCAACCTGAGCAAACATCAGTAAACTGTATACACATGACATCGGTCGAGGATTTGACATTATGAAGACCCCAACGAAAGTTCTTCGCCTGCTCTTTATGCTGAGTACAGCAGCCTGTCCAAGAAAAT
This sequence comes from Tanacetum coccineum, assembly GCA_026074375.1. Classification (NCBI taxonomy): domain Eukaryota; kingdom Viridiplantae; phylum Streptophyta; class Magnoliopsida; order Asterales; family Asteraceae; genus Tanacetum; species Tanacetum coccineum. Next base: position 16,507 of record BQNB010032029.1, read on the forward strand.
AGCTAGGCGGAGGAAACGCTGCAATGTACTACAGTACTATTTGTCACTCGCCCTTTGGGGTTGGAATGGTACTCTCTCTTCAAGCAGGATCTTGTTCGGCTCGAGGGGAATAACGGAGAAAGAACAGCTCTTTGAAAGCTGCCCAAGTCAAAGTAAGGACCCACGCATCTCCTCCTTTGGCCTACTTATAGGCCTTCCACCAAGCCAACGCGTCACCCTCAAACTTATACACAGCCAATCTGGTCTTAAAAGCATCATTACAATCCATCACGTCGAAGATCTTCTCCATATGGGAGATCCAATTCTCAGCATCAACAGGGGCTACTGCCTTCTCGAACGAATGGGGTTTCTGCTTATTGAAGCGCTCAAGCCAAGTATGAATAGTGGCTGGTGGAGGATTACCACCCGAAGCACCAGTGCGGTATTCTTCGCGAACCTGCTCGCGAATCTGTGGGAGCATGGCATCCACGGCTGCCTGAACGGCCGCAGCGAGTTCAGCATTGGTACGAGTGTTCACCATCTGACATTTGCAAAAAGGGTTTAATGATTAAACGGTTAAAAGGTCAAAACGCGACAGAAGATAAACGTCGATTCTGAAGGAACCTAATGTCTACCCAATCCTCACAGGTCAAGTTTTAGAGCCTACAGGTCGAAAGCCTGAGCTCTGATACCATAATTGTAACGACCCAAACCCGCTCCGGAGAGTAGGCCGAAACGTCATAATCATGGTGTCATATCAAAGCATAATAAAGGCATAAAGTCATAAATGATAACATAGAACAAAGTGGAAAGCCGGAATCAAACATCGGCTCCCGATTATGAGATCAACATGAATAACGTAAAAGAAGTCTAAAGGACTAAAACATGTGTCCAAGATAGTATAGCACATCAAAGTGTCTGCGATAAAAAGAAAGGAAGCTAAATGGTCACTTCCTAAGCACACACTCTCTCAAGCCCAATCTCCCTCTAGATACCTGCCGTATAAGAAAGAGAAAGAAATACGCTAAGGCATAAACGCTCAGTGAACGGATATAATAAACAATGTAAGTAATAAGTATGAATCCTGGATAATAAGTATAAAGCAGCGGAAAGATCATGAGTGTCATGAGGAAACCTGGAGAAAGCGTCATGAAGAATAGGAAATAAACATGTAAAGCATGGTAATACGAAGTAAAGATGTCATGAGATATCATGGATAGTATAGACATAATAACAAAAGGAATGCCAACGAGCGCCATATAATTCATACTTGGTCATAATACTTAATGTCGTGAATACATGCCATAATAATTAGAGGGGCTCGCCTCAATTGTTAATAGAGGGGGGTGACCTCTTATAATAATATAGGTGGAGGGATCAGCTCCAATGTGATGGGATGTGAGGCACACACAACCAATCACCTATGAACGTGGTTAACATGTAAACTAGGATGGCACCCATACGACCTTGAATAATAATGGACCAAACATGAAATATATCTGGTAACATGAAAAGGGGACGCCGGTGTACTCACTCTCACGCGAAATGAGTCGTGACACTGTGTGCCTGCCTCATGTGTCACGGTCTTGGTACCTCATGGACTAGGTGCGGTAAGTAAGTATATAGTGGTCATGGTCGTATATATATAGCTCAGGGCAATAGAATAAGTCTAGAAATCTTTACATGTAAAGGATCATGGCAAAAGACATAAAAATGGGGAAACATAGCAGTTCTGGGGATGAATCATGAAAAGAAAGAATGTCCTTACTGAAAGGACGGAATATCCGTACCTTATGTCCAGCAGTAACGGAAAGAGATGGATAAGAAGATGGAAGCTACTCCTGCTTAATGCGATCTACATGTTAAAGGACATATATAAGTTACTTGTTCATGATTAAGGTTACTTTCCATTTTTAGCAACTTTCTATTTTTAGCAACTTTCTATTTTTAGTAACTTTCTATTTTTAGTAACTTTCTATTTTTAGTAACTTTCTATTTTTAGTAACTTTCTATTTTTAGTAACTTTCTATTTTTAGTAACTTTCTATTTTTAGTAACTTTCTATAATTAGCATGATTCCTTGATTAGTACGTTTCATGATTAACATATTCCATGATTAGAAGGTTTCATGATTAGTATTCTTGTTATATTGGGTACTTTCCAAAAATAGCAGCTTCTAATTATAGTAAGTTTCCAAAAATAGACTTTCCTTAATTAACTTTCCATAAATGATAACTTTCCTGATTTAATAAGTTTCCATAATTAAACTTCCCAAAAATAGACTTTCTAAAAATAGCAGGTTTCTATAAATAGCAGGTTTCTATTTCTGTATTTACAATCCAAATCCTTGATCTTACATAATTTACGTAATTAGTCCTTTTAGTTATTAATTTAATTAAACATGATCTTTAATTATCCATTTTTGCAAAACAAGCCCTTATAATATCAAATATGGTATTTTCATACTTAATACTTTAATTACTGATCATACCTTGTACTTTTCATAATTTACACTTTTAGTCCCTCAGTTTTAAATACAATTCGAATTATATATATATTATATATAATTAATCATGTTTAACCCATAACAATTATCAAATGACAATTTATACCCTTCCACTTATTTTTCTCAGAATCTATACATTATATTAACATGCCATAATCAGTCCTTATAGTTATAAAAATTTCAAAACAACCCTTATAACTTTAATACATGCACACGGCTAGAAATTAATCCAACAAAACCCTAATTAATTTTTCCCCAATTATCAGGCAATCATTACACAATCATAAGCATTAATTATACACTAGAAAAATAAGCAAACCCTAACCCTAATTTGTTTTCCATTTTATTTCTTCCTTTTTCCTTGTTTTTCATAATCGGCAAAATAAAAACTCCACAATAATTATCTAAATCTTTTATACAATTTTTCTAACAATTTATCTGGTTCATACATGATATATACAAGTCATAAAAATTATAAAATCGAAAGTATAAATTTATTTAGAGCCGAATACAATTCTTGCAATTATTTAGGGTTTAGATCATGTTTAAGCTTAATAAATCAAAATAACGTGCATGGTAATTTTTCTCATGAACATATCAGATTTATATAATGTAAAATGAGTTATAAAAATACCTTGAATAATTATGGATGATTTTATGAATTATTGAGTTCGGCTAGGAATTTCGAATTCAAAAGAACACCATAAATCGAATCAAGCTTCAAACCAATGAACCAATAATTTTCTTAGCTCCCTTGTACTCCCAAGAACCCTAGAAAATTCGTTCCCCATAGTTCACTGTCCCAAGCCTACCCTCCCTATAACACTCACATCTTACATATTTGGACAAAGCCAGAGTTGGCATCTACATAAACCCGCACCCCTTCATGGTTTTGTGAGTTGGTTTAGTAAACTGAATAATAGAGGGCTAGGATTGCTTTGGGAGGCTCCTTTCTTCTCTCATAACAAACACAAACCAAGGAGTCTTAGAGGCTTATTTTAAAGAGGAAAAGAGCAAAACGAAAGCACAACACCATATTTTTTTACCTTGTTTTTACTTTTAGTTTTAATTTTTAAAATCAGTATGCCAAAGTATTGTACTCAGTTCAATTTTCAAGAGTTTTTGTTGTAATTTTTTCTGGTTTTTTAATATAAAAAGTTAAGAGTTCTTGGTGAAGATTACATATTGTCGAAATTTGAAGTATATTTAAGTTGTTAATTCTGTTTTAAATTCCATTATAAAAAATTTGTGTTAAAAGTTATTAATACTTCAATTATGATTTATTCTCTCAGCCTTGCATTTACCCAAAAAACTAACAGTTTAACAACCTTTTTATATAAATTAAGGGGGTTTTTGTTTTTTATATTAGTTTGTTATGTTTTTCGTTTGGTTTAGCCTTAAAATGGGTCATATGGGGGTTGTAATGGGTCATAACCACTCAGCCAACTTTGGCTGAGTGTGTGGAGTTTAATAAGCCACTTTAATCAAGCTTTTTAGTGTAAAAATAAATTTTTAAGGGTCCTTTGTTTTCTGTCAAAATTTTATAAGCCACAAAGTGAGCTAAACCACTTAAGATGTGTAGACAGCTTAAGCACACCTTTAGTGTGCTTATTTAGTCATATAAACTAGCCTTTCAAGAGCCACTTTGTCTCTTTATTATAAAATTGACCAAGCAAGGTCAAAAGTAAACCTAAATGTCCATTTCTTTGTAAACACTTAATTTCAGCCACAAAAATCAGCAACTTTTTCTTGACCTATGGCTCATAAACTTTGGAAACAAGCTTAATCATTTGTCTTGTAAATCTGTTTGGATTTGGATTTGGCTAAAAGTCTTAAGAGCTTAATGTCAATAGCCAAAATAAGCCCCTTTGCTTGCCTTGCCTCCCCTGGTGCTAGACACCACCATTCAGCCTCCCTTATTTAGCTTATTTTGTATTAAGCTCCTAGATATTTTAGCTTTTATTTATAGCTTATTAGTTGCTCTTTAAATCCCCAAGTTTTCTTAGCTTAATTCACCCTTTAGCTTAGTTTAATTCAGGCTTAAAAGCCCTAAATTTCTCTTTTCCTTTATAAACTGTTTAGCTTATTTTAATATAGACCAGCTTATTTTAGGGCTTATTATAGGTTACTTTAGCTTATTTAAGAATCCCCTAGCCTATTTATCTGTTCCCCATAAGTTTTAGCTTATTTTGTTAGCTTAAATCCCCAAAAGAAAGAAAAATAAGCTTATAAGCTTATTAAGCTTCTGTCAGTCAAAAAAGCTTAATTTTCCAGCTTATTTAGTGGATTTCAGACATAGTGCGTTTTAGGAAAAATGTTGTCCTTGAGCCCCTTAACAACTTTGCTTTTATAGCTTTTTGATAATAAGCTGTTTGGACTTGCTTTGTAATCGGGTTGGTGTGCAGGGACCATTAGTGTAAATTTCTCTTTTATAGTTAACAATGTTAGTTCCCCTTGTTAGTATGTTGTTACCTCGTTAGTCCTTGCTGTCCTTTCACTGTTAGTCCCTATAATTAACAGCTGTTAGTTTATTTAATTTAATTAATATAAATTAGGTTTAATTTTAATTAGTTTAATTACTTTAATTTTAAACAGTAACTTTTGGGCATTTTTATATTTTTAGAATTGTTAACTTTTTCTTTATTTAATTTTATTTTTTCAGAATTTTTATAACTTTTATTTTTTGTCTTTTTCTATTTTCTTAGTTTTAATTAGTTATTAATCTTTATAAATTATATTTAAAAAAATCCAAAAATTAATAAAAAAATATTTTTCTTTTTTATAAAATTTTCTTTTGTCATTTAGTGTCTAGGAAAAATATAAAATTTAGTATAGGTTTAATTTTTTATAAAATTCAGTCTTAAACCCGTTTTTACCGAGTGCGTTTTACCGTTTCTTTTCGTTTAGCATTCAAACGACCTCCGTTTTTATTCTAGTTTTTTTTATTTTTCAAATTAAGTTAATTAGAATTTAATTTTAATTTTTAATTTAATTTAGCATTTATTTTTCTTAATTTTTAGTATTTAGGTTTCCCGATACCTGATTCTGTTCCCCGTATTTTAGTATAGATTTAACTTTTAGGATTCGCTATAACTAATTTTGTTTTCTACGTATGTTTTTAAGATCCCCATTTCCTATATCTGTTTCCCGTAGATTAAATTAGGTTTTATTTAATTAATTTTAGTTGTAATTATATCAGTGTTTCCATCATATCTAAATATTCTCCATCATTCAATTTCTCATCAAACCAGGATTACCTTCAATTGCAGCCTCGTTGGGACATACGACCCGGGAATATCTCTTCCGGAAGAATGCCTTTTTATCATTGGATTCTATCTGTGTAATTTTATCCTTTTGTGGAATATTGACCTTTGCCTTGGTCATGGGCTTTCGGTCTAGGATCTGTATTAGGGTTGCTATACTAACGTATATAACTTAGCACGAAACCAATTTTTGGCGCGATGCGGGAGCATTTGTACGATTGTTATCCGACTTGATCTGAACTTGTCCTATTGTTAATATATCATATTAAAAAACACAAAAATATTTTTCTTTTCTTTTTATTAGTAATATATATATAAAAAATTAAAAAAATCCAAAAAAAATCAAAAAATTAAAAAAATTATCCATAAGAATTAAAATTCCTAATTGGTAACAATACCAAAATATAATTTCTCAACTTGAGGTATTATCATAATAAGTTCCGGTGTACTACTGGATATCCCAACTCGAACCAAAGATTTTAAAACTGCTTCATGTGTAACTTACGATATTCGGCTCATCATTCTGTTGACAAGACTATAAAGTGGGTATAAGGAGGGTTGTTCCTACGGAACTACGAACGAAAGGAGAAATAAGCTTCGCGCTATTCATACTCCTTCCGCTCACGCTGTGCGGTTTTCATTATGAGAGCTACCGTGAAGTAAGATCGATTATTTGGCTTAAGTTGTCTATCTCTTGTCCGTTTAAAATAGATTGTGAATATATTTTAAATCCAAAAATCCAAAAATTTTTTTTAGTGTAACTTCTTTTTTATTTCCATTTTGTGCATGCGCACTCGATCTCTGCCATTCGAGAGCAGCATCCTTCCTCTCACCAGGAAAGAACAGCCAAGGTTGTTATCGAACCTCTTCGTATTAGAATTACCCATTTCAGGAAGACCCTCCCGTAGAGCCATTGACAGACACTCGAACTATGGCTCACTTCTCCAAGCACCCACCAGAGGGGTACGAGGACGCAATCCTTATTCCTGAATTGTGGCAAACAATTTCTGAGCATGAGGCTGGGTTATCCAATCTTGTCCAGAACAATAGTCTTCTCGGTCATGACAAAGAAGACCGCATGCTCATATCCGTTACTTCAACAAGATCACCTCACAAGAGGGTACCCAATGTTCCAATTGCTACGATTAAGCTATGCTTTTTTCCATTCTCTATGAGGGAGAAGCCAGAATATGGCTAGAAGAAATAAGAACCCCCTGATCTATTCAAACATGGGTCGATTCTTGTAACCAAATTCCTCAACCAGTTTTTCCCTCCCTCTAAAACGACGAATCATTCGCAATGAGTATCACCAGATTTCTGCAAAGGTTAGATGCAATCGTTTTATGGGCTTGGGATCGTTTTCTCAATGATTACTTTAGGGCATTGTCCACACATGGATTTCAGGAATTACATCAACTTGATACATTCGATAATGTTTGAACATTAATCGATCACGATTCATTGAACTACGGCCAACCAGCCAGGTGGAAACTTTTTGGACAAAATGCCTCGCGAATGTTTAAAAATCCCCAATCGAGTGAAGTGCAAGTTCGTCAAACACGATGCTATGGCAAGTTGTTGCCAATAGGTAGTACAAAACTCTTTCCACCCAAGCTGTTTCAACTGATGTGATGAACTTAAGGATTATTGTCCGAGCATTGCTCTTAGACAAGAAGACCAAGCTTTCTACAGCTCCAGCTCCAGCTCCATGACCTGTCAAAGAAGAGTTAGTTGAGCTAAGTTGTGTTACTTGCGGTGGTGCCATTCTCATCAGAAACTGTCAGCCAATCATGGGCAACGCAACCATACACGATAAACAAACCTCATCTCCACCTTTATCGGGACAACATTTCTGAGTATGTGCACATGCCGCTTTGTGCTAGCTAATTCAACCAAAGTAAGCATCCGATTTCCGACCTCAAATGGTTGCAAATCATATTAGACCTCCAGGTTTTCCACCAGTTCAGAACTCTCAAGCTAATAATGACTAACAATTTTCAATCGGGGGGAACTAACTGTAACCAAAATCGGGAGAGCATTTTCAATCCAAAACAGAGAGGAAATTTTAACCAGTCCAATTTCAGTCAAATCAACTTCATAGGTCCCCAGGTTAATCAGTCTCCAGCTTATCAAGCCCCCGTTCCCAGTCACACAGTGTCACATGCAACGATTTTGACAATACGTCAAGGCTAATGATGCTATCATGAGAAACAATGAAAATAACCTCCAAAAACAGGGGTCAGAGCATGCAAATCGAAACAGACAAATTGAATAATCCAAATGGCAAATCTGTACTGGATATGGGCTAAGTTTGGTAAACTGCCAATACCGCTTCTAATTAAGGGTCAGGACACTCACCCTAGGTTTAACACAGTTACTATACCCTAGAGAAGACTTAAGGGGTTATCACTACCCGAAGCGGTTTGTTGACATATCAAGGACCCCCAATTCCTACTTCTTAGTTGTGATGACAATACCCGAGGTGACAAAAGGAACCATGTGCACCATTTTTGCTCACAAAGTTTACCGCACCCGTTCCAAACCTCCGGTAGGTCCTGAACCAATCACTAACTCCAGTTTTTGAGGCCCATTGATGTCTGATGTTTGCTTACCACGTGCCAAACACTAAACCTTCAGTTTCTCTTCATTATCCTTCGTGGAGTGATATGAAAAGAGCGTAATCAAGCTAATGAACAAATCGACAAATTCTATGAAAATCTTCAAAAGATGGGTTTCGAGATTAGCTTTACGGATGTCTTGTTTGTGGACTGCCCAAATTCGCCTCCCTCGACTCTAAGACCTTACTTGGAAATAAAGAGAACACTTACTGAAGTGGCTCGAACTTCCAATTAAACCATGGTCTAGCTCGAACTCCGAGGAATGAACATTGTTTCAGCGGTCATCTTGAAAAAGTTAACCAGGAAAACTTGGAGACCCGGCAGTTCCTGATTCCTTTGAATTTCAGGTTGGATGGAATGCTTAGCATTAGCCGGACTCGGTGCTAGCAGTAATCTTATGCCATTTTAGTCTGGGAAAAGCTTTCAATTCCTAATCTTACTCCAACTTGCTTTGACGCTCGAACTTGCGGATCGATCATTTTCTAAACCAATGGGAATTGCAAAAGACATCTCGTTAAATTGGTGTATTTCACTTTCCAGCCGACTTGTGGGTTGGTAGATTTTGAGCTAGACCCCCGAGGTCCCTTTAATTTCGGGTGGTTTTGGGCTTTTTTTCTTAAAGACCAGTCGTGCTTTGATTGATGTGCACAAGGTCGTGAATTAACTTTAGAATAGGAAAGTGAAGCCATCACTTACAATTTGGTGATCAGACTTCGAGATACTCGGCCAATTACACTCACATGACGGCAAACAAGATTGACGTCATTGATATGGCTAGTGAGGAATTTCTCTCAAGAGTTCTTGGTTTACTGATATAATCGCTTGAGTGGAAATTCCAACTCCGTATTTATGATCCAATTGTTGCTATTCTTCTCCTATCCTATATCCATTTGGGATGAGTTGATTTCTATGCTTCTCGAAGAAGCCGACTCTTTCCTTGGTCTAGCAGATGATCCGGATTGTCCAGCATATAATCCATTCTACTATGATCCTGAGGGGGACATCCTGCTTCTAGAAGCAATTTTGAACAGTGAACCACCACCCCCACTCCCAAATCATAAACAATATATGCCTGGAGGTAGGAAAGAGCTCAAACTCTGTGAAGCTAAAACCATTGAACCTTCCGTTCATGAACCTCCCGAGGTTGAACTCAAGGAACTGCCTCCCCATCTCGAGGTATCATTTTGCGAGGGGGCGCAACAAGTTGCCCGTCATTATTGCTAAAGAGTTGGATAGTTGAGATAATCCGATCTATAAAGGTCGCTAAAGTCCCAAGCAGAGCTCTCGCTTGGAGGAAAACTTTCTGACTTTTTAGGGTATCAACCCGGAAATTTTGTCACCACAAGATTCTATGGGAAGAGGACTATGCACCAGCGGTCCAACATCAAGAAGAGGAAAATCCAAAAATCTCACGATGTTATTAATAAATAGGAGGTTGAAAAACTTCTCGAAGCTGATTGATTTACCCTATCTCCGTACAGTCCTGGGTTAGCCGAGGTACATTCGTGTAAAAGATAGGGAGGAATAACTGTGGTAGTGAACGAGGAAAATGAGTTGATTCCAACTCGTTTGGTTACCGGATGGCGGGTATGCATTGACTATCGTAAGTTAAATGAAGCCACCCGCAAAGACCACTTCCCTCTACCGTTCATGGACCAAATGCTTGAGAGATTAGCGGGGAATGAATACTACTGTTTCCTCGATGGTTTTCTACGGGTTATTTCCCAAAATCCCCATTTGACCCCCGTGATCAAAGGAAAAATGGACTACTTTTACTTGCCCTTACGGAAACGTATTTGCCTACCGTCGCATTGCCTTTCGGCTTATGCAATGCTCCAGGCACGTTTCAACGATGTATGTTAGCAATCTTTCATGACATGGTTGAGAAGACGATGGAAGTCTTTATGGACGACTTCTCGGTCTTTGGGAATTCTTTCCAAAACTGCCTCTCCCGTTTAGACCACATGCTTCAAAGGTGTGAAGACACCAACTTAAGTCTTAACTGGGAGAAGAGCCATTTTATGGTCAAAGAGGGCATTGTCCTCGGCCATAGATTTAAGAAAGGGAATTGAGGTGACAAAGCCAAAATCGATGTCATTGCAAAAATTACCCTCATCCACCGCGTCAAAGGAAATTAGGGTTTCTAGTCTCGGTTTCATGCCGGTTTTACCGGCGGTGGTTCAAAAATTCAGGATTTTCTCAAAATATCCTGACCATGCCCATCTCCTTGAGAAGAATACTCCATTCATCTTTTCCGATGACTGCATTCGAGCTTTCCAAACATTGAAAGATAGACTTACGGAAGCTCCAATCTTGATTGCTCCAAACTGGGACCTTCCATTTGAGCTTATGTGCGATGCAAGCGATTTCGCCATAGGTGCAGTTTTGGTGCAACGTCATGAGAAACATTTTCGGCCTATCACTATGCTAGTTAAGATTGATTGAAGCACAACCGATACCTACACTACGACTGAATAAAGAATTACTTGCCATAGTGTATGCTTTCGAGAGAAATACGGTCCTGCTCTTCACCTCATCATGAACCAAAAGCATAAGTGAATACGGACCATTCCGCCCTTAAGTATCTCTTGCAAAAAAAAAGGATGCTGGCAGAGATTGCTCCGATGGGTTCTCCTCTCCAAGAATTTGACTTCAAAGGTTTAATTGAAACTAAAGGTGCCTGAGAACCTCGAAGCCGATCATATGTCCAGATTGGGGAAAAACCAGTATGAAAACGTCAATGATCCTTAAAGAGATAAATGAAAGTTTTCCTCTTGAGACGTTAAAATATGGTGACTTTCGTGGAGATTCTAGAACCCGTGGTTTTGCAGACTTTGCAATTACCCACGGATGGGTTGATTCATTGTGAAGGGCAGGTGGACCCAGCAGAAAAAAAAGAAAAGACAAGTTTTTCAAAGATGTTAAACACTATTTCTGGGACGACCCCTTTTGTTTAATTTTGTGCGGATCAAGTGATCAGAGCGAATTGTAGGTGCACGGCAATGAAGCTCTGAGATTCCATCTGCTTGCCACAATGGACCACCCGGGGGACATCATGGTCAAACCTCACAGCCAAAAAGATCTTTGACTTCTCCGGTTTCTTCTGGCCCACCATCTATAAAGATGCCCGAGGTGTTTGTCAAGAACTGTGACTCGCTGTCAACGTCAAGGAAAAACTTCACAAACACGTGATGAGATGCCTCAAAACTCCATCCAAGTTTGTGAAATCTTTGACATTTGGGGCATCGACTTTATGGGCCCGTTCCCGTCTTCACGAGGGAACAAGTATATTCTCGTGGCAGTCGACTATTTGTCAAAATGGGTTGAAGCGAAAGCGCTCCCCACCAATGATGCCCGAGTAGTTTGCAAATTTCTGAAATCTCTCTTCGCCAGATTTGGTGCTACAGTGCAATTATTAGGATCGCGGAACCCATTTTTGTAAATAATGACCAGTTTGCAATGGTCATGCAGAAATTGGAGTTACTCACCGTCTCTCCACCGATTATCACCCACAAACAAGTGGGCAAGTGGAAGTTCAATATCGTTGGCTTGAAAAAGACCTGAATGGACCATAGGTGAAAACCGTGCCTCCTGGTCGGACAAACTAGATGATGCACTATGGGCCTTCCGCACAGCTTACAAAACACCCATCGGGTGTACTCCTTACAAGCTTGTGTATGGAAAGGCATGCCATCTTCCGATCGAGCTTGAGCACAAAGCCTACTGGGCCTTAAAGCAAGCAAACTTCGATCCTGTAATTACGGGTGATCACCGGAAAGTTCAACTCAATGAACTAAATGAACTTCGTGATCATGCCTATGAGAACTCTTTGATCTACAAGGCCAAAACAAAGAGGCTCCATGACTCCAAGATCAAAAACCGTGTTTTCAACATTGGTGATCGAGTCCTCCTCTTTAATTCCAGATTAAAGATTTTCTCGGGCAAACTAAAATCCCGTTGGAATGGCCCTTTCACCATCACTAGAGTATTTCCGTACGGCATGATTGTGCTTTCTCAAGCCAAGGGCCAAATTTCAAAGTGATATGGTCATCGCGGTCAAGCATTACTTTGGAGGGAAACGTACCACACTTGGTGAGTTTCCAGATTCCTAACTTTCCCCAAGGATATATAAATCCTAGTGATGGTCAAGCATCGCGACCCTTAAAACAAGCGCTACGTGGGAGGCACCCCTATGCTTATCCATAGTTATAATATAATAAGTGGTGTTGTTGTGTTTAAAATAGCTTGATCTTTTTATTTACCGTGTTTCCATGTTGTTTGTTATTGTTTATTGTCCAGGGATTGCCCGGATTGTGAAGACTCTCAAGGTTTTGTCATTCATCAAGAGTTTCACATCCTCAGCTTCATTTGGGAATCCGATATCCTAATCTTATCGACTAACGTTTTATCTTTTGGCATACCTCATAAATGGCCTTAGGATTAATGTAATACCCTTCAAAACATCGAGGACGATGTTTAGTTCTAGTTTGGGGGGGTATCTTCGATTTGATTGTTGCCTGCAGCATTGTTACCACAGGAAGCCACAAATGACTTGGACATATTACCTCGTACAATTCATGCAACCTCAACTTGGATCCATCTATAAAGGCATGCCATGTGGAGATCTTGTATTAGCCAAAAATTGAGATAGTGGGGGTGAGAGTGGGCTTCACTTGCCTAGTTTGAATTATTTAAAGAGTGTGTGGTGCACTCGCTCAAAATGCACAGCCACTTTCAAATCATGATATAAAAATTGAATTTTCTTGGGCTTCTCTTTCTGCTGGGCCGAATCTCAACTCCAACAGATGGGCTGAGTAGTAACATGGTATTATAAATGTTGGGCTGAAATTGTATCCCATGCTGGGCTTGGATTCTTGGGTTAGGATGTGGCTTAGCTGCTGCTGCTGTTAGTTTAATATAAATATGGGTCGGTCCGACACATATAAATGGTGTCGGGCCGACCCAATAAAAGATGAAAGTACCGTCGGACTCATTTTCTCGCGCTCTTTCTAATCTCGTGCTCGGTTTTGTCCGGTTTGACTTCGTTTTTGTTCTTTTGTGAATATCGAGTACATGCACAGTACAAACACAAAAACAAGCATATATATGGCAATTTATGTGCGTTTTTGGTCATTTAGGGTCGTTTTATTAAGTAAAAGGTATGTGTAATTACGCTCATACCAAAATCCCCCATACTAAGACATTGTCGTGTCCTCACGCAATGCTATGAAGTAAGCACTTAGAAAACTAAGAATCTCGATCCCCCTCGACTAATAACCTCGAAAAGTAGCTAAGCGTTCGTCAAGGGAATTAAAGACTCATAAGTTTTGAAAAGCCCCATTTTTATTAAATACACATTTATTCGTACCATATTTTTGTTCTTTCTATTTTTCTCATTTTTTTTCTACTTTTCATATATTAAGCAACTAACTAGAACGTTTGACTTTCGTTATTTTATATCTTTTAGGGATCATAGAACAAGATGCATTTCGATCCGAGAATGCCCCAAAAAGATAAATTCCCCATATCGTCCCCTATCTTTGTCACCTATCCAAACCAAGCTTAAAACAAATCACCGCTATTATTAGTTAATATGCTAAAAAAAACAGCTTAAACCCCTCTTACTTGCAACTTGTGAACTTTTACTCCCGACAATTATTAAATCTAGGTTATGTGTTAGTTTTGAATTTTAAAACCAATGGACAATGTTTTGCAAAATTCAATTTTCACGTTCCACCCAGAATAATGAGTATGAAGGCGAGATCATCCCATTCGCGACTTTGTCTCGGCACATTGTCCCAACCATGTGGTTAAGTGACCAGGCTTATGACACCCTACAGAGACTAGTAACGGGACTCACGGACCTTGGGTTTCCAGAAAACCCTCAATTTTCCGTATACACATAGCTTATAAAATAGAATACCAAATTTCAAAAGTCATATTAAAATTTAACAAAAAGAAATCTATTAATAATTCACACTAAATATTAAACATTGATCAATAGTAACCCTCGAGATACCTTTAGAAGGCTGCAACTTGGTTTGTGAGCCGGCAAGATGTAGCAAACCTTTTATAATCACGAATTATTATCTTAACTATGGGCTTTCCTTAGAAGGCTGCAACATCGCGTTGTGAGCCGGCAAGATACAGCATACTTTATCAGGCCCACATTTTATATTTTATTAATATTTATTTTCATTTTCAACAAATCAACATTTTTTAATATGGAACAAGACGACTATTTGAAAATTCAAGTATAAATTTGAACTAGAAATGCTAAAATTTAAGCTATAGTACTACAAGAGAAAATTATTGATTTAAGTGTTAATCTCCATAAGAGCACGTATATTTAATCATGGTGTGAGGTTAAGATCTATTGGATAAAAAAACGACAATTTAACCCACTGAGCTCTAAGATTTCCAAATAATCTTGTTTAGCATCCAACTCATACTTAACACTAACATTTTTCGTTCTTCGCGAATATATCGCGACACACAGCTTATTCTAAAATTTAAGGAAACAAGCTTAGCTCAACACGCTCGATTGATCAAAATTACTCTTAATTCTACCCCCACAGGAAAGTCAAAATTATGACAAAAACAACTTATTTAATTTTTGAAAATTTATCATTTATTGAAATTTTGGTGTAAAAACGGGATTTACGCGAAAACAACTGGCTTGCAGGCATAATCCAATTCGAAGATCCTCACATACTATAATGAAAACATGTCCCAATGTTTTAAGAAGGGTCTCTACGTAAATCCTAAGCCGTTTATGAATTATGCTAAAGATAAACGTTAGTCGATTAGATTTGGATATCGGATTCCCAAAATGAAGCTGAGGATTTGAAGCTCTTGTGATCGAAGGACAAAACCTCGAGCACGAGAGGCTTCAGAATCCGGGCAATCCTGGACAATACAACACAAAAACACAAAACACAAAAAGGAAAGAGGCGAGCCTCATCACAACAACAAAAACACTTATTAGCAAATAGAATGAAGATAGAATGGATAAGCATGGGTTGCCACCCACGAAGCGCCTTATTTTTTTTAACCGAGTCACAAGCTCGACTCGACCCCGAATTCATTGGTCCATGCGGGAGCAAGTGGAAGATAAAATCTCCATCAGACTTTCATTCTAGTGGTTTGGTTAAACATTGAATTTCACAAAAGTTCCAATCCGATGAGATACACCTGGCATAAAATAATGATAAATGGAGATGCCGGGGTCAAAAATGGTATCTTCATTCCCACAGGAGAGAAATATATGTATAGCAACTGGATACTTAGAGAAGATTGAGAAAGATCCATACAATATAAGCGAAGAAAGGTTCACTTAAAAGTATGAGATCCAAATCCAGGTTAAGGGTGGAATGGGTGGGTAAAACATTAGGCACATGAACTCTTAGTTCTCTTGTTGGGAAAATATCCTCCACCACATCCATTGTAAGATTGCCCAGCTCAGGCTCAATCTTAAAGAGCAAAATGGAACAAAATACTCCAAGAGATATGATGTGAGCGAGTTCATACGTGTGAACTTCTCATGATAAAAATCACATCCGATCGGGTAGGAAAGAGGAATGGATTGATCGAAAGATCAAAGATGAACGAATCATATTGAGAAAAATCAGCATGAGTAGGATGTACAATAGCCACTACTCCATTTCTTTTAATATGATCAGTCATAGAAGGCTTTCATAATCCGAAGAGAATAATCAGTATGATTAAGTAACTTTGATAGCCAACTACGAAATCCTCTCTAAAAATCAAAGCAAATGTTTCAGATTCGTGTAAAGAATTATCAAAGGTGTTAAGTCTCCTCCAAGAAAAGTTAAGAGAAGTGGAGGAAGACTTGGACATACATCGTAATATGAAGCGTGATTATCCTTTTATATTCTTCGATGTTAGCATAAGAAGATTGCCATTAAAAACAATTTTTCACGAAGGATATCGTCTTTCATTGTTAGAAGAATATCGGTATCAATCCCTCCAACTTCCGGGATAACAATCTCCACCGCCTCTGAGCTGACGATCTCAGCATCGGGATAGTCTCAGAATGTTCTTTGAAAACTTCAAGAGAGGTAGGATTGTTACAAAGAGGCACATCACACATACTGTCGGGAATACCCTCGAACACACATTGGGATCGAGACACGGACCTTAAACAACAAGACTTTATTACTTCGTCCGACTTCTTTGCCGGAACATAGAGTCAAGATGCTCATCCCCCATAACTTAGAGGTTAACGTGCTCCTGGTTGATAAAATGGGAGTGATTGCAATGGTAAACTGTACTCGTCATCATCCGGTAGCAAATAGGAAATCTCCAAAATCGATCTTTAGCCGCTTGCTCTTCCGCAATTCGCCTTTCTTCTTCCTTCTTTTGTATAATTTGACCACCATATCACATATGATGTCATTTGGCTCTTAAGCCTTTTTTCAGAATTGAGAAACTCATTTTGGATCATTAAAATGCTATTTTGGAACATTGGAGATTTGATTAATGACGTTAGTGATTTCCGTGGTTGAGTTTGGTCAAAACCAAAAGAATTAGAATCATAGCAAGAATTTTGCTCATGATAATAGTCTTCATTCATCGGTTGACATTGAAAAGTCTTATGAGGACCCCCACAATCTTCACAACAAAATATAGTTGTTGAACAACCTCGTGAAGTTTTGTGGAAAATATCAAAGTATTGATTGAAACAGGCCCAGGATTGTAGAACAAACAGGACTTTGATTGGACAATCGTAACCGTAATGAGAATCGTTCCACATAACTCACAAGAGTATGGTACGTATTGGGGTTGTGGAGGATGGTTTGCAACACTTGGAGAATCGTTAGAAGAGTACGGATGACAAATTGATTATATGTACCATTTCCAACATTACAATAAAAACAAACTCCATCAAAATCATTACAACCCACCATTGGTGGCACGTAACAAAAAAGACATTGTTGTTGCAAAACGGTGCGTTTTACCGTTTCTTTTCGTTTTACATTCAAACGACCTCCGTTTTTATTCTAGTTTTTTTTATTTTTCAAATTAAGTTAATTAGAATTTAATTTTGATTTTTAATTTAATTTAGCATTTATTTTCTTAATTTTTAGTATTTAGGTTTCCCGATACCTGATTCTGTTCCCCGTATTTTAGTATAGATTTAATTTTAGGATTTCCCTATAACTAATTTTGTTTCCCGTAGTTTTTAAGATCCCCATTTCCTATATCTGTTTCCCGTAGATTAAATTAGGTTTTATTTAATTAATTTTAGTTATAATTATATCAGTGTTTCCATCATATCTAAATATTCTCCATCATTCAATTTCTCATCAAACCAGGATTACTTTCAATTGCAGCCTCGTTGGGACATACGACCCGGGAATATCTCTTCCGGAATCTTTTTATCATTGATTCTATCTTGTGTATTTTATCCTTTTGTGGAATTTGACCTTTTGCCTTGGTCAAGGGCATTCGGTTAAGATCTGTATTAGGGTTGCTATATAAGTGTGTGCTTAACAGCGAATCATCGTGTAAAGGGGATTTAAACGATAGTCGAATGACGCCATAAGAATTAAACAATATAGAGGGTTAAGAAAAGAATTAAATGGATAAGAAGAAAAAGAAGATTATTTTTGGTTTTTCAAGTTTTTTAAACAACATATTTTATTAACGGACAAAACGAGATCGAATAACTTAAACCAATAATCAACTTGTTTCACGGTAGCTCTCTACAAGAAAAACGTACAAAGGAGCGGAGGAGCGGGAAAGCACGAAACTATTAAAATCCTTCTCCTTTCGGGTCGTAGTTTCTCGGAACAACCCTCCTTATACCCCTCTTGTAGTTTGTTAATCAATTAAAGGTGAGCCGTACCTCGCAAGTGACACAAAAGGCAAGTTTTAATCTTTGATTCGGGAACTTATTATTATGGACAATGTTTTTATATTTTTGGTTTTTCTTGTTTATATAATAAAAAGAAATGAAAATATTTTTGTATTTTTATATTTTTATAAAAATAAGAAGAAAATATTCACAAACGAGAATGATAACTTCACGAAGAAGGGTCTTCAAGGCACAACAAACTTTAACTCGATGATCGTACACACCTCCCCGGCAGCGGCGCCAAAAATTGACAAATTCATTTTAATACATATAAATATATAATAAATATATATATATATATATATAATAAATAGGATAATATCAATAATACATATACGTATACGTAAGCAAAGTATCATACAAATTATTCTTAGGAAAGAATAATAAGTAATCAACACGGGTATCGTTTTCCTCGGCGAGAGATGAATGGAAATCTACGTTCAAGTTGTAAATCGAGCTTGATTGTCATTTAAGTTTTTGGTTTTGGTTTTAAACTATTTTTATACTAAAAATTAAACTAATATTAATTCTAAGATTTAAAACTACAAGATTATACTAAAATTGATCTAAAAGATATAAATGACAAAAATGCTTGCTAAGTGACGTGAAATGTTCCTTAAGTGCGGGCTTAGGTTTAACGAATTAAAATTCTTAGCAAACACAAGTTATTTACTCACTACTCATAACGAAATTCAATTTAACAAACATAACATTTAACGACAAAAATAAATCTACACTAAGCATGGCAAAAATCAAATACGCAAATATATTATGGAACGATAAAATAAAACTATTCTAAGTATCGAAAAGAGATTAGAAAATAAAACCAAGTTGAAGAACCGCAAATGGATATAAAACCACCCGATCTAATAATCTATCAAAATAAATAAGTTTAGGAGCTTAAAGCTTTAAACTTAAAATATTAAGCTAGTTTATTAGACCCTTAAGCTCCACGCCTTAAGAGTTGAACCGAATTCGTCATCACAAAACACAAAGGTTAGAACGAAATATTTTAAACTAAATAAAATTAATAAACTAATTTAAAACCCATTTTTTAAAAACTGTTTTATAAATCAGTTTGGGCCAAGCCCATTTGAAAGTTACCAGATCAAAAAAAAGAAGAAAAAAAAATTTAGAACCAAAATGTAGTTAACGAACTGAGATACGAAAAAGATGATTTGCTAAATAAGAAATAATGGCCTTATGAGATAAGCCAAGAGATAAGCTCTCGAGACGGAAAAGTGACAAGGCTTATAAATAAGCTGTACGAAGATTTATCTAAAAGGAAATAAGCTTAAACAAAATCTATTTAACCAATAGTTTTAGAACAGAAGCTATAAAAAAACTAAAACTAACTAAATAAACATTCGATCTAAAGGTGTCATAAGCCTATTAATAAGCTGAGCCAGAAACTTACTCGTTGCACCTTTTTTAATGTCGAAATAAGCTTATATAAAGATCAAGTAAACCGAATAATCCAACATAAGTAAACCACAAACAAAACTTCTTAAATCCAAGAGTAAGCTATTCGAACCTAAGGGTGACAAGGGCTTAATGAATAAGCCGAGTTCATGGACTCGTCGCACCATTTGTAAGGTAGAAATAATCTTTGAAAACGAATAAGCAAAACAGAAATATGCACTTCGAAACAATAACCTTTTAAACAACAAGCTTAAGCTATTCGAAATAAAGGATGTCTAGACTTATAAATAAGCCGAGTTTAACAACTCATCGCATCCTTGTTTAAACATCTAATAAGCTCAGCCCAAGAATAAGCAAAAGCAATAAGCTATTTTAAAGTTTTTGAATATAAGAAAAGAACAAGAAATGAGAATAATCACAAGAGAAAAGTTCAAGTAATATCCAAACAAACCTTAAACAACTTCATTAATAAGCAAAATATTTTACAATAAGCTAAAAATTGACGTTACAAATAAGCTGATATATTGAGAGTAAACTACACACTACTACTACTTAAAAAAAAAAACTAACCCCCCCTCTTTTAGAGCTACTCGAATAATTATATATCCAAAGTTGGTGTGGGGGTAAACTTGTCCATCAAGTAGATTAGCCAATAACAACCCAAGAAAATGAGGGCAATTTCGACATTTCGAGTAGGGCATGATATTTCCAGGAAGCCACAAATGACTTGGACATATTACCTCGTACAATTCATGCAACCTCAACTTGGATCCATCTATAAAGGCATGCAACGTGGAGATCTTTTATTAGCCAAAAATTGAGATAATGGGGGTGAGAGTGGGCTTCACTTGCCTAGTTTGAATTATTTAAAGAGTGCGTGGTACACTCGCTCAAAATGCACAGTCACTTTCAAATCATGATATAACAATTGAATTTTCTTGGGCTTCTCTTACTGTTGGGCCGAATCTCAACTCCAACAGATAGGCTGAGTAGTAACATGGTATTATAAATGTTGGGCTAAAATTGTATCCCATGCTAGGCTTGGATTCTTGGGCTAAGATGTGGCTTAGCTACTGCTGCTGTTAGTTTAATATAAATATGGGTCGGTTCGACCCATATAAATGGTGTCGGGCCGGCCTAATAAAAGATGAAAGCATTGCCGGACTCGTTTTCTCGCACTCTTTCTAATCTCGTGCTCGATTTTGTCCGGTTTGACTTCATTTTTGTTCTTTTGTGAATATCCGGTACCTGCACAATACAAACACAAAAACAAGCATATATATGGCAATTTATGTATGTTTTTGGTCGTTTAGGGTCATTTTATTAAGTAAAAGGTATGTGTAATTACGCTCATACCAGGTTTGCAGAGATTATTGATTTCCTGAAAGCAAGTTCTGTTCATTATGCTTTAACTGTCAATCCAACTATCTACACATCTTTTATTAAACAGTTTTAGGTACAGCAAAGGTCAAGACGGTTAATGATGTACGTCAGATACAAGCCCTAATTGATAAAAAGAAGTTGATCATCACGGAGACAAGGATTAGGAGTGATCTTCACTTGGAAGATGCAAGAGGTACTGATTGCTTGCCAACTGCTACTATTTTTGTAGAACTAGCACGAATAGGGTATGAAAAACCGTCTGAAAAGCTTACTTTTTATAAAGCTTTCTTTTCTCCACAGTGGAAGTTCTTAATTCACACTATTACACAATGCCTTAGTGCTAAATCCACTGCATGGAATGAATTCAGTAGTATAATGGCTTCCTTGATCATATGCTTGGCAACAAACTAAAAATTTAATTTGTTTAGGTACATTTTTGATGCTATGGTGAAACACTTAGCTGGAGGGGTTAAATTTTTGCTGTATCCATGATTTCTACAAGTTTTCATCAATCAACAGCTTGGAGACATGTCACATCACAAGAAGATTTATGTTAATCCTTCTCACACAAAGAAAATCTTTGCTAACATGAAGAGAGAAGGAAAGGATTTTTCTAGGAGGATAACACCTTTATTTGATACTATGATGGTTTAAACTTCTGAAGAAGCGGGTGAGGATTCAGACCATCCAACTGATTCCAATCAAATACCCATTGTTGATTAACCATCTACATCCTCTCCACCCAAGAAGAAACAAAAATCCAAGAGGAAACAGAGGAAGGAAGCAGAAGTTGCTCATGATGAGGCAGAGCATGAGGAAAGTGTACCAACATCTTCTAATGATCCACTACCCAGTGGTGAGGATAGCATGCAACTTAATGATTTGATGGCTTTATGTACCAAATTGCAAAAATAGGTTCTTGATTTAGAAAAGGCTAAATTTGATCAAGCTATTGAGATTACTAGTCTCAAGAAGAGGGTATATAGGCTAGAAAAGAGGAGAAAGTTCAGAACTACTGGGCTTAAAAGATTAAAGAAAGTTGGTGCAGCTAGAAGAATTGAATCCTCAAGTGATAGTTCTGGTGCTCAAGAGGATGCATCCAAACAGAGGAGGAGAATTGAAGATATTGATGTAGATGCTGAGGTAACTCTAGTTAATGAAACTCAAGAAAGGGAGTATGAAGACTTAATGTTTGATACTAGAGTTCTGGATAGTGATGAGATGTTTATGGATGCTACAACTGGTGAGAAAGATGAGCAAAGTACAAAGATTGATGATAGTACTGCTGGTGAAGCAGTTACTACTGCTAGTGCTGCTCCTACAATTCAAGTTTCTATTGCTGATATAGGAGATGAAGGAGTTACTGCTGCTAGGATTGATGAATTAACTTTGGCTCAAACACTTATTAAAATCAAAGCAGATAAACCTAAAGTTATTATTACTGCTGCTACAACAACAACAACTACAAGACCCAAGGCTAGAGGGGTTGTAATTCAGGAGCCAAGTGAATTCAGAACTTCACCAGAAGCACAACCTTCAAAGAGTAAAGACAAAGGTAAAGCAATCATGATTGAGCCTAAAGTCCCTCTAAAAAGGAAAGATCAAGTTGCTCTTGATGAAGATTTGGCAAGAAATATTCAAGCTTAGTTAGATGCTGAAATCATAGAAGAAGAAAGGCTTAAAAGGCAAAAGCAAGAAGAAGACAACATAACATTGGTTGAATCATGGGAAAATACACAAGCTATGATGGAGGCTGATAGATTAGTAGCTGAGATACTCCAAACAAGAGAAAGAGAGGAGTTGACAAATGAAGAAAAAGGAAAATTGTTTATGGAACTCATGGAGAAAAGATGAAAACATTTTGCTGCACTACGAGCACAAGAAAAGAGAAACAGACCTCCTACCAAGGCATAAAAGATAAGTCAATTGTCTACCTATCTTAAGCACATAGGTGGATACAAACACAAACAGCTAATGGGAAAGAGCTATGATGAAATTCAAAAGCTGTTTGACAAAGAGATGAAGAGAGTAAATACCTTTGTGGCTATGAGTTTAGAAACACAAGAAAGCAATGAAAAGAAGGTAGAAGGTAGTGAGGAGAAATCTAAAAGCAGCAGAAAGAAGAGTCTTGGTAAGAAAAGAGTAGTAAGAGAGCAACAACAAGAATCTCCAAAGAGACAAAAACTGGAGGATGATAAAGAAACTGATGAGCATGAAGAAGTTGAAGTAGATGATACAGCTGAATGGAAAAAGCATTTGGTGATTAAAAAGGATGATGATATAGCAATTGATGTTATACCACTTGCTACCAAACCACCAGTCATTGTTGATTACAAGCTTCTTAGAGAAGGAATAATGGTACATTATCAGTTGATAAGATCAGATGGAAGCTCCAAGAGACATTCTTCAATGATTAAACTACTTCAGGGTATTGACAGAGAAGATTTGCAGACTCTTTGGAAGTTAGTCAAAACAAAGCATGGTGATTTAAGACCTAAAAATGAACATGAAAGAGTGATGTGAGGTGATTTAAAAGTCATGTTTGAACCAGACATGAGGAGTGAAGTATGGAGTGCACTTTGTAAGGTTTGAAAATGTTCGCATCTTTATGTTAGTTGAAAAGAGATACCCCCTCACACCAATTACAATCACAAATATGCTTAATAAGAAACTTCAAACTGATCATTGGAATGAGATGTGCTATCAATTGCTCAAGCTTATGGTGAAACAGAAAAGTGGTCAATAAAAGGTTTGAATGTATCCTCCTGAGTATGATGAAGACTTTTGATGAAGAAACTTAAAGATTCAGAAGATGAACATCAAGTTTAAGGGAGGATTGTTGGGACTTAAAAGACTTCAAGGATTCTTACTATTGCTCAGGTACATAATGGAAATTATGCTAAGTATTTAGTACTAGTAGTATAAAGTTACCACTGCTAGTTACTACTGTTAGTATTGAGTTTTTACTGTCAATGAAAGTTAAGACTACTTAGAGTTAAAGACTGAAAGTATGTTAAGTGGTTAATACTGTTAGTACAAAAGTTACTACTGCTAGTGTAACTTAGTACTGTTAGTATAACTTAGTGTTGCTAGAGTAAAGTTACAACTGTTAGCGTAAAGTTAGTACTGCTAGTACTTACTACTGCTTATGCTCAGTTTGTGATGCTGGTTATAAAGATACAACTGTTGCTGAATTACAACTGCTAGAAGACTTACTGCTGTTAAGAGGATAAAGACGGATTAAAGAGATAAAGACTGATTGAAGATAAGTATTAAGTTATTTTTGTAAAAGATATGTATAACTTAATTGATTAAGAGATTACGTTTATTTATAGAAAAGATCATGATAAGTTAGGAAGGTATTGTAAGCCTTGTAGGACTCCTTGGTGTATAAAAGGGGATCCTAGGGTATAGAAAGATATAAGTTTTCCATCTCAGTTTTTCATAGAGTTCATAGCTTCAAGGTTGTAAACCATATCACTAAGTCAGACTGATCGTATTAATATATATATTAAAGCTTATTGTGTTGATTATATCCTTGTGTCAAAACATGCTTTACTGTTTCATTGAGAATACTTCTTAGTGATATAAACTAGATTCCGCATAGTTTATATCATTCAATCAAAGTTTCATTCTTAGTATTTTTGGATTTATCCAAGGGTACTAAACCTTACAAGCTAATGAGTTAAAGATCTATTCATTGGGATCAACAGCTTTCTATGCCGCTTGTACTTACATACTTTCATGTTGATTTAGAGATAAGTAATTCAATCTTTAATCATTCAAATATGTCTATGTGTTTATTGATTAATTGCTTTTCTTTTCTTCTTGTTAACATGCTAGGCTAAATTTAATATATGTTTGCTTATGATTGCATGAAACTTAATTTTTGAACTCTAAATTGTTGCTTCTTGTTAGTGGTGTGCAAGTTAGGCATTAGAAAACTAGCTATAAGATATTACATTAGCATAGATATCTAGTGAAACACGATTAGAACTAAGTAAAACCCTCACGTTTAGGAAGATAGCTAATTAAGTATCTATTGCGTGTAGTTTAACTATTGGGTGGGAAGGCAATAGACAGGAGTTGCCTACTTAGGTGATCACGTAGATGCAAAACTGACCAATTTGCAATTGAATAAGGGGGATACTTACACATTACACTAATGAGGGTGATGGGCAACGGGTTAGAGGAATCAACTAGGGAGTAATGCATGATTAAGTGAGCACATTTGTTTACATATAAGAGTTCCCGTCAATCTTATTTTTCTTGCATAATTAGATTAGAATTATATTAGTTGTAGTTTAGTTAAAAAAACTCGTTCAAAACCTAAGATTTTACTTGTTTTCTAAAAAAACATAAAAACACAAAAATACTCTTCTCTCAACCCTTAGATCTTAGTGACATACAATTCGAACTTACCTCACTATTCCCCTAGAGAATGATCAATCCCCCCGAGTTTTACCTATACTACACTGCAACGATTAGGTACTCTACCTAGGAGGATTGTAAAACTTTTGTGGTTTTATAAAACAACGCATCATTAGGGTGAGGAGGGTGGGAGAAATCAATGTGAATGTTTTGTGTGGTGCTTGTAATATGGTCTATGTTACGAATCACGCCTAAATTAGTGGCCTGTCTCCACATGCTATATTTCCAGTTTCCTTCCTCTCGCCGTTAACCGTTATGCAGGTAATATCGTCTTCATTTTTCATACTTCTAACGATGAAAGTCAAGACGGTTAAATTTGTTAGTATCTGTGATAATAGAATTAGAATGTGTCATGTGATTGGATGCAGTTAAACTTTCGTATGCATCTTGCTAATTCCGCAGACATCATATCCAGACCTTTTAAATATTTGCGTAAGCTATCGACGAAATTTATATTGAAATGTTAACCAAAATATGGTGTGCGTTTTTGTTGTTTATGTTTTTCGCTGATAATCACCAGTTTTATCTTAATGCCACAGCCGATATTCTAGACCATTAGTCGTTAGTTTAGGCCTATGCAGTTATCTACGTACTTCATAGGTTGTCTTTGCATATATAATTTGGACAATAGTTATTTGGTAGTGATAATTATGTCGCCTGGTTGCGGCTATGTTATGTAGACACTATAATATCTGAACTAAAAATTGCATATCTTGACTCTATTTACTGAGTGGTTGCTTATTTTTTTATTTAGAATATTCATGGTATGTCAAGTGGGCATGCTCATATTGGTTCATGGAAATTTCAAGAAAATGATATAAATTTTGCTTATGGCGCAAGAGAATTATTATTTTACATTCTATGTGTCAGTTTTTGTACTCATGTGCTTACTGTAATCCTTTATATTGATAACCCTGGCCTCCTTATGCTAATATTAGTATGTTTATTTTACCTATTGTGCATCATGAATAGAGATTGAACACTGTTTCA
Organism: Tanacetum coccineum; assembly: GCA_026074375.1. Classification (NCBI taxonomy): domain Eukaryota; kingdom Viridiplantae; phylum Streptophyta; class Magnoliopsida; order Asterales; family Asteraceae; genus Tanacetum; species Tanacetum coccineum. The sequence goes on from BQNB010032029.1 coordinate 42,978, forward strand.
GGTGGCATGTCTGGTGATTCTGGCATCCTTATAACGACAGGTCCTTGTGTAGAAAAGTGTAATGTTGAAATGTGATAAGGTCCCAGCGTGGTTTTGGTTTATTTTCTAAACCAATATAGTGATTCAGGTACCTTGCAATTTTATTTTTGCATTCTTTTTAGGCATGTTATAGTTTGTTGCATTTGATCTGGCTTTTATGGTACATATGATGTTTTTCTTTGTCTTTTAAAAATAATATAATTCCAACCGATGTTGATGGTGAACATTTCATTTACGTGTGTAGATGCCGGTTACAAATTCGTTAGTAAGTGTAAAAAATGATTAATGGTTTGTTCTAGAAATTTTCTACGAGTGAGGGTGAAGGCATGATTTTTTTTCGTTTTCGGTTTTTTTATAGTTATGTAGTAGGGAATTATTAACTGTTGTTGCAGATTTTATTTGTGTTTGTAGTTCTTAATAGACATTGTTCCATTGGATCAAACAACTCATGAGGCTGTTGAGAGGACTTTATTTACAGTTGGTCAACCTCTTTTCTCTTTGTACATTCAAATAGGACTGTTGTTTTCAAGGTGTTATCCCAAATACCTAAGATCCAAACATAACTAATAAGCACTATCAATAAGCCATAAGACACGAAATAAGCATAGAAAGAAAGAAAGAAAAATAAAGAGAGAAACTAGAGAGAAAAAGATTAGATTGGGAGGAAACACATACAAATGTAACCAATACCCTCTCCATGTGTGGAGAGGGTCTTATTTATACCCTAAGCCTTCATAATGGTGTATGGGCTTTCTAACTTGGGCCAGGCTAACAATCTTGTTCGACTTATATAAAATTAAGGCTAACAATCTCCCCCAATGTTGAGGTCTTCTTTGATCTCCCTAACATTGACGTTCTTGATGGAGGTTATCTTGATTTGACTTTATCTTCCCAATGTTGAAGATATGACGTTTGAGCTTTGCCTTCTTTGGTCTTGTCTTTTTCTTTTCTTGTTTGTAAAGGCTTTATTTATTCTTGCATAAGACGACCAATGACATTCTTTTGGTGTCATTTATGTGATCTTGATCTTGAGCCTTCATCTTTTGACTTTAAGTTCCCGAGATCTTTCATCTTGCATCATCTCATTGACTTGAATCATTTTGATTTGACTTTCTTGATCATCTTGTACTCTTGACCAACATACTCATACTTATTGCATTCTTGTTTGACTTATATGAACATAAGGCTAACAATCTCCCCAAAATACGATTCTTGATTTAACTTTGAAGATCTTTGAGGAAGTTTAGTATCAACAATCTTAATGCTGAATGATTGACTTTGAAAGCTCGAGTATGAGTATGTGGTGATGAATCTGACTTTGCTGGATTAGGGCTGCAACACCGACGTTTGTACCTGCATTTGAATGTTAGTAATAAACAACTGATATGGACAAAATGTCTTTGTCATTCATCGATTTTAGGTTGTGATAACCACCGATTCCTTGATTTATAGTATAAGTACTATACCTGTGATTAGGTAGATTCAAAGAATCTCCTTGACAGGGTTTCAGCTCAAAGCGTAGGATCTTCTAACACATATGTATTAGATTTACCATGCTTGCTTGTTCTCATTACCGAAACGTCTCAAAGCAGACAACACGGTAAGAGTGAATCATATAGTTACTATCTTTCTGATTAAGTTATCAATTCATTTACTAGACCAAAATTGATATCCAGTTAGCACAAGCTCGATTCATATAGAATCTTGCAAGTCACCTACCGCAGAGCTATTTGAGGTTGACTCTGGAAGAATTTCCATTCGTCACTGTGAATACTAAAGAGTATCACTATGAATGTTATGGCAAGATCTCAAGGATAATGCGTAGGACTCTTTGATACCAAATGTTATATTGATGAATAACAATTTGTATTTTGACATTGTGTCCCAATGAGATTTATTTTGATCTCTCTTGGCTCTAGACTCGATTTGTGCACTTTGGTTTTAGTAATCAGAGGCTGGAGCTGACTGCCACCTATTCAGTATCAACGATATTAGAGTAAGATGTCAATAGATAATGTGTGTATCTCCATGACAAATGAGACAAGTTTATTTTGAGAGAAACTCGAATGGCTGGGAAGGGTTGTGCATTGCATCACTGGGTCCACAATGACTTTCTTTAATATCAACAATCATCATTGTGATTTTGATAGATTATGTATTGACCCGGTTTCTGCCTAAGTTGTATAGAGGGCTGCTGTTAACATAAGAAATCACTAGCTACACAAGAAAGATCCGGAGGTCGGGGAGGATTAAACAAATAGAAAGCCATATTAACCGCGTAACTGGTAAAATTTTCGGAACATATTTTAAATAATAAATCATATTTATTATTACATCTCTCATGTGCAAGTTATTTTTACTTATTTGACTTGAAAACGAAAAAGATATATGTTATTCCTAAGCTGACTTATCAAAAAATGACCAACTAATTCACGTTTTTCAAAACTCGACTCTAAAGCATTTGATGTAAAAACGACATTCCGGACAACTTTTTTAGTTTTTGCGTCGGACGAAAACAAGCAGAAGATGACTAAAATGTCATCGCAAGGTTTTGAAAACTGCACACAGCGCGTGCCGACACGAAAAATAATTAAATTATATTTAATTATCGCATTTTATTAAATAAAAATATTTAATAAAATATTAAGGATTTTATTCAAAAGCGTTTGTTGATAACGCGATTTATTCGGGGTTAAAAATTCATTTATTTTGGACAAGGCTACCGGGTTACCAAATAATAACAAATTTTTTATAAATGGTTATAAATAAGTATATATAGAAAATACATCTAATTAATTACTCATTTTTATCAGAAAGATGATTTGAAACGCAATGCCGCAAGTTTCGTATTTTAAATCATTCGTTAAGTGGCCTAAACGAGACCCCGAACCGTTATATTACAAATTTACATTTTAGGTCCCTGTGACAATAATTTACAAATAAACCCTAGGACTATTTAGATTGTCACATTCATTTTATAACTTTAAAATATAAATATATATATAAAAGTTTTCATATATCTTTCATTCATTTACATATTTCAACACACACACATGTATATACAATCATAGTCTCCTACTACCATTATTTATTCGGCGGACCAAAGGTTCAGCCGAAACCGACCACCATTTTCCGGCCAAAACTCCGGCAGAACACAAAAAATCTATAAACATGTAGATCCTACAATATGATCTCTATCGACTCTACTACCCCACTCGCCCCACCACGCCGCCACCTACCCACTCCTCCCCTCGTACACCGCTGCCACCATCATCATCACGTCATCATCATCATCATAACGCCACCATCATCATCACGACGTCATCATCATCACCACCTCTAACGCCACCACAGCCACCCCCCAAGGGTGCGTGTGGTTTTATAAACCACCAGCAAGGGTCCGTTTGTTTATTTTTATTGGCCAAAAAAAAGGGTTGCCGTTTTAGGTTCCCTTACAAACAACTAAAAGGGCGTTTCAGGTTGGGTTTAGCAACATGGGGCGTTGGGTTTTCGATTCATCAACAGGGTGCGTTCGGTTTGATAATAAAACGGCACACGGGTGCGCTTTGGTTTAGCAGATTAGCAGCTAGGGGTGTTCGTTTAGTTGTGACAAACACCGCAAAGGGCGCGTTGGCAGCCTAGGGTGCGTTGGGTTTAATAACCGCACCAAAAGGGTGCGTTTGACCTTGATACACACCATCAAGAGTGCGTTTGTCTTTAAAAACGACCAAATGGTGCGGTTCGTTAGTTAGATCTAGGGGTACAGCCAATAAGGTTGCGTTGGTTTTGTTCGTTCACCTCAAGGGTGCGTTTGTTTGTTGTTCAGCACGCAAGTGCAGTTGGGTTGATAAAAACACCCAATGGGGGTGTGTTGGTTATTCATAAACCGCCAAGGGGTGCGTTTGGGTTGGCAGAAACACCCAAAGGGTGCGTTTGGGTTGGCAGAAACACCCCAAAAGGGGTGTTTGGGTGAGCAGAAATCAGCTAAGGGTGTGTTTGGGATTACAGGAAACCCAAACAGGGGTGTTTGGGACAGCAGGGGCGTTTGGTTCGCGGGTCAGAACCACAGGGGGGTGCGTCTTGGTTTGTTTTGGCAGCTTGCATCGAATGGGTGCGTTTGGTTTGTGGTAAACGCCAACACAAGGGTGTTTGGCTGTGATTTTAAAAGCCCACATAGGGCGTGTTTCGTTCATCGTTTTAAAAGAGTGTTTGACTTATTTATTCTTTTTGTATTTTAAATATCGTATAGATTAAAATATTGAAACCGTATCTATTTTGCAACTAGATTGGTGATTGAAAAGTGAAAACGTTGTGTTTTGTAAAAATGGGAAACTGTCACATAAACGAAAAGGTCATTGGCAAAAATTTCTAAAAATGTATATACTTATTATTTTTAGATACAACTCCTATCGTCTTTGAAGGACGATAAATGGACTAAGTTATAATTTAAAGATGTTTTAAATTATAATTTCACAATAACTCGATAACAAACAAAATACTAATTTATAAAATGTTATTTTATAAATCCCGGCTAGAAAATAAAGTCATAACTTTGGTACGGACTTTAGAAACACCGTTTACTTAATTGGTAACTTTAAAACGTACGATTTCTGTTTATTGCAAAGAAACTTTTATTTATTTATTAAATGGCGATCTCCACTAGGATAAAACATGTCAAACATTTGCGTTTAATTATTTACTCACGCTTATTATATAATACTTGCAAGGTATAATATACTTCAAATTAATCTTTTGATTTCTGGTCGTTATTATATAATTCGCTGTATGAATTATATAATTGTTCATCTTTCAAGGTAATATAGATGGAAATAGATTACATACCTTTGATTAATAATTCACATATGGAATTATATACTTGATTTATTTTACACGAATACCAACCACCAAATCCAACGGCCACTCGGAACCTAATCCTTTTATCAAACAGGTCTCGTTGATGTGTAATCCATCCATCGTTGGCAACTAAATTTCTTATCCTAAACTGTGGATTTAACGGTAAGATTAAACGGCAACTTCTCGGTCAAGCCGTTTCGTCTTCCGTTGTGTTGTGCATATCAGATGCCTATCTGTAAATCGTTCTTCAACATCAAGGTTAGTTTATAGCCCCATGTTTTACTTGTTTTACTTATATTTTTGGGGTGAGAACATGCTTGTTTACAAATTCATTTACATGGACGATTATATACGTGTTTACAAATTCATTTACATGGTCGATTACATACGTGTTTACAAATTCATTTACATGGTCGATTACATACGTGTTTACATATTCATTTACATGGTCGATTACATATGTGTTTACATGAATGTTTACAAACTCGTTTCTTATCTCATTTACATATATCATGATGAGATACAATCACTTGTTTCATATGGATACTACAACTTGGATTTCATTCTAATGATTATGGATTAGCTTAAGTTTCATGAACTGTTAACTACTCGGAGGGTAAGCGCGAATGTTATAAGATAGATCTATTTGGCATTGACAATCCCCGTTCGGGTGACTAGCTATCATCGGGAACAAACGTTATACCATTCGGTCATGATTGGATTGGAGCCTGCGGGGCCAACAAATCACATACACATGAATTATTTTTATTACGTGCCCGGGGTGTTCTTGACGGGGACACCTAACGATGGGTACATTCTTATGTGCCTTGATAAAGAGGCATACAAACAAGTCTAGTCACAGTTTCATGAACTTAGGTGTGTAACCATAATCACAAATGGTGACTATTGTATCAGATACAATGGCCATGCATACATTACAAATCTTGGATTTGAACATATATTCATACATTTTGTGGACTTATTTAAGGATTGAAATTAGGTCAGGCAGCATTACAAATCTCTTTGATCAACGTTTAAATCATTTTATGATACTGTAGAGAGACAGTAGTCACTAAACGTTTTACATAGTACTGTGATGACACAGTAGACAAATACATTTATTGGAATTTACATTTATACTTTAAAAATAACCTTGAATCTCACAACTTTATGTTGACACAGTTATAGTCCCTGTAGTTCTTGCCTAATGAAAACTAATGTAATTCCGATATGTCACCATATTTTAAGGCTAACAGCTGCTTTGTTTTCACTCTTTATCTATACATTTCTTTTTCATTCTTCAACCCCTTCAATGCTTACCAAGACGTCATTACTAACACCTTGTTATGATTGTTCCAATGTTAGCTCAACCTTAGTCGGCATTTTCCCATTATTCTCATTCATCTCCAATCATACCTAAGGACTTCTAATCTAACTATGGAATGTCCATGGGTAGATCCCTCCAGTTCTGGTTGGATCATAAGACTTATACCTAACCTTAACCATCTTATGACTTTATCGACGTCGTGAGATTAATAGGTTGTTGGGTATAGAGATCGAACCATAAAACCATTTATACAAACATTTTGAAATACTCCCCCTACACATCCGAGATTCAAAATTGTTTCGCACATGAAAGAAAGAGTTGCACTTAGAGTCTTAAAGATCACATTTTTCCATATCACATTTTAATCACATTTTCTCCCTTTATTTAAAATAATAAATCTCTTAGTATTTGAAATACCAATTGATTAAAATTTATGACATGAAATATTTCATGGGGAAAAAAAATTATACCATGATAGTGCATGAATTAGTTTAAATGTTTTGATTGCTCCCCTTCAACATAGTACGTGGGATACCACTAATTTTTAAAACTTGACATTACAAGAAAAAAATGATATGACACCACAAATATGTTGAAGACAGAGTGAGATGCCTTAGTGAACAATGTATATTATTGACATTATAATTTCCACATTTTAAGTTCACGAAATGTTTTTGGATACATAAAATTAACATTGATGAGATGTATCCAAAACATTAAAAGGCTTTGTTTTAATAGCTCCCCCTCAAAAATTGATCTACATAAATATGACATTTTGAGAAAAAAATTGATACCATAATTTTTTAACTTATTTGAGGAAGGGAGTGTTGAACACACAATTTTAACAAATACCACTTTTTATGGAAAGATACCACAAATTATATTGTAAACAATTTGACATTAAAAGTTCTTTTTGAAAATTGTGTTCAACGATTTTTAAAAACCATGATAGAAGACTTCTCTTCTATTTTTAGAGTAAGCGCACTGAAACGTACACTCCCCTATTACATTCAGGACCGAGTTATGCACTGAAATGTACATAAGTCATAAAGAAAATTTAGAAATGACATGTTTTGAAAGCATTTGAAACTCTTGCTCGAACTTCATTTATATGCCCGTGTCGATGTTAATCAACATTTTAAGGTACGTAAATGTTATCGATTCCAAGAGAGATGCCAAAAAGATTATTTTTGGTATTTTTGAAATTTTTCTGATTTTATATTTTTCTATTTCTTTTTGTTGGTTTTATATTTTTGTATTTTCTTTTTTCAAAAATATTTATAAATCAAAATAAAGAGAAAAATAGAAATATTTACAAATTCAATGTTTGATGGATCAAGCAGGTTCGTTTGCTTGAACCTCCAGTTCTTCTGGAGTCAAACATCTCATACCGAGTCGTCTGACGAGATACTTAAACCTATCTTTGGGTAAGGCTTTAATAAACATGTTAGCTAATTGGTATTCAGTTCCGACAAAGAATAATTTAACAATACTCTTTTCAACCTGTTCCTTTATGAAGTGATATCTAACATCAATGTTCTTGGTGCGGGAATGACGGACTGGATTGCATGAGATAGCTATGGCTGCCTTTGAGTCATAATACATAGGTATTTTATCAAAGTGAAAGCCATAATCAGTGAGCTGAGTTCTCAACCATAGAACTTGAGCCCAACACGTAGATAAAGACACATACTCGGCTTATATTGAAGACATTGAAGTGCAGTCATGCTTCTTTGATGACCAGCTGACTAGTTTATCACCACCTAGAAATTTTATACCACCAGATGTGCTTTTACGTGTATTGAGACAGCCTGCGTGATCTGAATCTGAAAAGGTAGTTAGATTAAAGCCGGTATCCTTCGGATACTAGAGTCCCATGTTAATGGTTTTCTTAAGGTTCCGAAAGATCTGTTTAACCTCTCTAAGGTTTTTTCAATTGGTCTCGTTTGATAACGAGCACAATAACATGTTGCATGTACAATATCCGGACTACTTGCTGTTAAGTACATGAGTGCCCTGACCATGCTATGATATTTCATTTAGTCAAGAGGAGTTCTACTCAAGTCAGCATCTAGGGGTTTTATAGCCATTGGAGTACCAACGTTATCACATGAGGTCATACCATGCTTTTTAAGTATCTCTTGAGCATACTTAGCTTGGTTTATAAAGATACCACGTGGGGATTGGTGGATCTGAATTCCTAAGAAGAATTTCAGCTCCCCCATCATAGACATTTCAAACTTGTTGTGCATTAGTTTTCAAACCTTTTTGAAAGTTTTGGGTTCGTAGAACCAAAAATAATGTCATCAACGTAAATTTGCACAAGCAATATATCTTCCCCTTTTTTTAGTAATGAACAGACTTGGATCAATAGAACCTTTGGAGACTCGTTTGGATACCAGGAAGTTAGAGAGTTCATCGTACCATGCCCCTAGAGCTTGCTTGAGTCCATATAAAGCCTTCTTTAGAAGATAGACTTTGTCAGGATGATGTAGGTCTACAAATCCATCTGGTTGATTTAAGTACACTTCTTCCTTTAGATGACCGTTAAGAAAAGCTGTCTTTACGTCCATCTGATATATAGGAAATGACTTGTGTGCAGCATACGCAACGAATAACTAAACAGTTTCCAATCGACCGATTGGAGCAAATGACTCTTCAAAGTCAATTCCTTCTTGCTGGCTATATCCCTTAGATACAAGACTAGTTTTGTTGCGAATTACATTATTCTCCTCATCGCGTTTGTTTTTCCAGTGCCACTTCATGTTAATGACATTTTTTGCAGAGTGGTCTGTCGACTAATTCTCATACATCTAATTGATCAAACTGGTGAAGTTCTTCCTGCATCGCTTCAATCCTTGCAGAATCAGCCATGGCTTCTTTGATGTTCTTCGGTTTGGTTCGAGTCATGGTAAGTGTGAACATACACATCTCGCCATCTGTTTCTAGCTGACGTCTTGTTCAAATTTATTAAGAAGGATTTCCAATGACTTGTTCTAATTGATGATCTTTTGTCCAACGATGTTTAGAAGGGTGTCGTTGATAGAATGTATGGATGTTTAACGAGTCAACCTGATGAGACGATGTCTCCCATCATTCTTGTACCGATGTACTAAAGATGTTGATAAATTTGTCTTCTTAAACTTGTGCATTTTCTTTATTAGCATCTGCTTGATTAATGTTCTCAGTAGCAGTGATAGTTGGTGCTTGACTTGTAGTTTCAGGTGTTGTTTGAATGTTCAATGGAGGTATATCTGCAGCAACGGTTGTTGAATTAGATGTAGTTGTGTTGTTTTGTTGACGTTGATCAGGTGTATCAGCAGCAGGTATAGCAGAATACTTTGACACAACTAGAGTAGTTCCATTGAGTAATTCATCAAACATCAAACTAAATAGCAAATCCAGCTCATTTGACGTTGTTACTGTCTTAGCTGTTTAAGGAACATTTACTTGACTTTGGGTTTCGGGAGTTAAACTGTCATGTTCAAGTGCCGTTGTTGGACATTGTGGAACGGGGTCAGAACTGACGTGATCTGACGCCATGTAAGGCAATTCGTCAAAGTTGACATGAATGGTTTTTGTAGAATCCAAGAATCTGGACTCAACTAGGGTATGAATAACATTGATTGATTAAGCACAGTGGAATATGAAATAAGAATACAATCAACATTACTAATAAGGTTTTCTTTATTCAAACATGATAAAGAAACTAACTAGTACATAGATGATTCATGACTCATCTATGACTATCTATTACTATTACATGACACACACTTTGATATTAGACGACTCTCATTGAGAGCTCTATATTTCTCCAATCAATACTAGACGCCTTCCCCTCTTTATATACTAGAGGGGTTAGGGTTTACAAGAAAAGATAAGATCAAAATAAAATTAGGAAACTATAAATCAGCATTAAATACTATTTGACTAATCTTCAATCAGCATTAATGTTGATCTTTATCTTTTAGCTGAGCATTAAATACTATTTGACTAATCTTCAATCAACATTAATGTTATTCCAGCTTTGTCTTGTAGGTCCTCCATCTTTAATATGTTTTGTCATAATCAACTCAAAGTATAATTCCCAACACGAACCAAAGACGTGAAAATACGTTAAGTTGGGTTTTTTGTCATGTATAAGTTCATATGGTGTTTTGTTGTGACGTATTCGAATCAGAGAATGGTTTTGGGTATAACAAGCTGTCGTGACTGCCTGTTAGATATTAGAAAAAGACTCGGTCACCCCGTGTATTGTACCATTTATTATAGCTCGTAGTTTAATGTTTAATATATAATGT
>BQNB010032030.1:16066-38166 GCA_026074375.1 Tanacetum coccineum
AACATCACGTTTCTTCATTGTATGATCCGCATCTTTATTATAACGTGTAAAAGAACAAAACTTTCAAGCAAAGATTACACGCCAAGCTGCTATCATTCTTTATTCCTACCAGGGTTCATCATTAATCCAAAGATTAACTCACCAAAGCTAGTAGGAACATCATAGAATACCATTCCTGTTTTTATTGAATTAGGGTTTGTAAAAACCCTAATTGTCATTAGATCGAGCAACCACAAAAAACAGAAAATTTTACATCTTTTCTTCAAGAACACGATACCAGAAACACCTTGTAATCCTAGATCGAGAGCAGCCTGGCTCTGATACCACATGTTAAGATCGTTTTTAGCTCAAGATTGATTAGATCTTATATATCTAGGATAAACAATAACAATGATTGATAACACACAGCGGAATAATAAAGAACATAATCAAAGTTATCACAAGGTTTTCTTTATTGAACGTTTCCCTATTACCCCAACTATAATTTGGGGCTACACCAACTAACTATGGTGTACTATTCGACTCTCATCAGTCGACTTGCTATCTAACTATCTAGACTCTCATTGGGAGAGCTCTAGTTTTCTATGGATCTATATTCTAAACCAGACGCCTACCCTCTTTATATAATAGAGGGAGGTTACAAGAAAACCCTAGCTTACATAGGAAGCTAACTTAATATTTTACATTAAGTCCTTGTTGTTTCATCTTTCTTTAATCTTGCATATTTAGTTTTGTACTCATCAAATCTCAGATCCCAACACACGCTGATCATACATTTTCTTCTTTAGTTCAGCTTTCTTTTTGAGCTTCTCATTATGCACCTTGATGAGTTCCTCACTGATGTTTTACAAATTCTTTGCTACCAGAGATGATAACATCAGTATCCTTGACTTCTTCAGCAATAACTTTCATGATTCCAGGTTTACTTAGCTTTGCAATCTTCACCCTTTCTTGTTTTTTAAGGATCTCAGCAAGTTGATCATGTGTCAGTTGAGCCATTTTTCCACCAGGGTGCTTACAAGAAATCAGTACTAGTGCATCAAGGTCATGACGAACTTTCCATGATGCTTTCACTAGTTTTGGTGGAGAATTATCAGTCTCCTTAGCAATACCCTTACCTTTGTCAGGCTTAGGAGTAGTAAAAGATGAGACACAACTTAGGATTTAGGAATTATTGACTCAGTGACTTGAATGGTAGCTTCAGGGGCTGTTACTTTAATGATTGGTGTTGATGATGTTGTTGTTGTTGTTGTTGGTATGATGACTTTAGTTGTTGTTATTGGGATTATGACTTTAATTGTGATTAGAGTTTGTAACATCACTTTTATATCACACTACTAAGCTACATAATCAATAAGCACAAGACATAAGCTAGAGATAGAAAGAGAAAGAGAGATGGCGATGAGAATGTTATTATGCCACTATTGTATTGCTAGATAGATAGAGAATACAAGTGGAAGAAGGGAAATAAAACAATTACATACACCCTCTCCTAGTGGAGAGGGGTATTTATACCCCTCCCCTGAATAGGACGTTAGATCTAGAGAGAAAAAGATGGGTAAGACTCGAGCTCTTGAGGGGCTTTAGCCCGAAATTTATACAATATTAGCTTAAATCCCAAACCCGTATACCCGACTAGCCTATTACATAGTTACAAAGTTCGTGAACGTGGATAACCAAAACTTTATGTTAGAAGCGTTTCTAACAATCTCCCCCAAAGGGGCGGTTGCTCATTTATACTAATTTTCATTATTCTATGTGGCTTTATATCTTGTTCTTGAACTTAGTTGGGTAGTAGGCTTGATCTTTATTGTTCCAATCATGCTTGTGATCTTGATCTTTTCTTTTCTTTTCTTTGTCTTTCGTCTTAGAGATCTTTCATCATCACTTGCCGGCCACCATACTCATACTTGTCTTAAAAGCAATCAATCTTCCTCCTTTGAGGCAGTTGTTCATATAATGTTCTCAAACTAACAATCTCCCTTGTTACTTCAATCTTTAAAGTGGTGATTTGAACTTGATCTACGTGTCATAATTATCTTGAATTCTTTGAGGAAGTTTATGATTATCAGAGTTTGAGGAAGTGTATATTTATTTGTTCTGAGCTTTCATCTTTGACAGTTGAATCTTTGAAGCTTGAGTATGAGCATGTAGTTATGAATATGTCGGAGCTAAAATGAGGTGGTTACGCCATAGTCTGTACCTGCACATACAAGGATTAGCAATAAACAACAAATATGGACGAGTGTCTTGTTCACACGTCGAGTTTCGTTAACTTTAACCTCTGGTTTCATGAGGATTGTTTCACAGTAAAAATATTGTACCTGCGTCATCATGATTCGATTCATGAATGAATCTCCTTAATAGGTTTTCCGGCTAAAAGTGTAGTTTATCTAGAACAGACATGTCAAGAGACGCCAACGAAGGTTTCTAATATTCTACAACTATTCCTATATTCGGATTCCTGTTCAAGTTAGGATAACAACGAATATAGGTGAATCATTGATGCCAACTGTTAGGTAAACAACAATGATTTTGGTATTTCCGTCAAATCCATATTCCTAGATCACATTGGATTTCCAATTATCACAAGTTTGATCTTTTACAAGATCGCCCATGTCACCTACCGCAGTGTTGTTTGATATTAATACTGAAAGGATTTACATTCGTCACTGTGAAATACTAAAGAGTATCACTTTGAATGTTCCGATAAGATCTGATGATAATGTGTAGGACTCTTTGTTACAAATTATGTTCTTTATTGTGAACAACAAGTGTATTTTGGAATTGTGTTCTAATAGATTTATATATTTATCTCTTGGCGCTAGACTCTATAAGTGCGTTTTGGTTTTAGTGATCGGAGGTTGGAGCAGACTATCACCTTTTAACTATGAATGATCTTAAAGTGATAAAGTCAATAGATAACGTGTTATGTCTCCGTGAGAATTGAAACAAGATTTTTTTGAGAGAAACTTGAGTAGCTGGGGAGGGTTGTGCATTGGATCACTGGGTCCATGATGTCTATCTTCAATACAAAATATCATCTTTGTGATATTTGATAGATTATGTATTGACTCGGTTTCTACCTAGGTTTGTGGAGGGCTTCTTTCTTTTCACCTTTTACAAATCATTTCTTTTTCACTCTTCAACCCCTTCAATGTTTACCAAGAGGTAATTACTATCACCATGTTGTGTTTGTTCTGGTGATAACTCATGCGTTAGTCAATATTTTTCCTTTATTCTCATTCAACACCATCTTACCTAAGGACTTCTAATCTATCTAATGGAATTTCCCTGGGTAGATCCCTATGGTTCTGGTTGGATCATGGGATAATACCTAACCTTACCACCTTATGACTTCATCGTTTGTCGTGAATTAGTAGGTTGTTTGGGTATTAAGACCGAAACCATAAAAACCATTTGAAAATCAGTGAAAGTGCTTAAGAAAGAGGTTTGACACTTCGAAAGTTTTGATTTTTAGAAATACCCCCTACACATGTGCATTATAATTGAAATCGTTTTGCACAAGGAGGAACGAGTTCACACTTGAGTTAAAGACGGTCACATTTTAATCTAATTTCTCCCCCTAAAAATAGCATACCAATTGATATTTTTGTGTACCAATGGATTAAATAGCTATATGAGTTTTTGAAAGCACATGGGATAAAATGGTTATATTGCATGATTATTATTGGAACTTTTAAACTTTTATACTCCCTTTAAAACATGTATTTTTGAGTTGCGATTAAAGTGTTTAAATATCTAGAACGGATGCATTCTAAGTCGCTAACAAATGCTTGTCAAGTACCCTAGAACGGATGCATCCTAAGGCGCTAACAACGCTTTCTGAGTACCCTAAAACAGATGCAACTTAGAATGCTAACAACGCTTGTCGATAGTTTCACACTTGACTACAATTATGAGTGAGAAACATGTGGAGAGATTCGAGCAAATAATTTTGAATTTCTTTTTGAAAAACATCTTGAAAAATTATGCTCTTTTGTCCATTTAAAAGAATGTATCCTTAAACCTTTGGACTTTATTTTTAAACTCCACTCCCCCTTAAAAAGATTTTGTAAATACCAAAAATAGAGTAGGAAGGGTTGGGTTAAAAATTTAAGCACACACTTTTTGAAAGAATTTGAAATTTCTTGTTGAATGAAAATCTTAAAAAGTGTGCTCATGGTTTACTTTTAAAAGATATTCGTAAAAGATCTTTAAACCACCTGAGATAGTCTCAAGTCCGAAAAACATGTAATGAAACCATTTCAAGAGAAATGAAGTGATAGCTTGAATTTGAGAAGAAAACATCAAGAATCAAACTTGATATCCTTAAAAGGAGTTTTGGAAAAACAACCACTTTTATACATATTTATTTTCTGACCTTTTGAGAGAGAGAGTTCAATTCTAACACTATAAGAAGTTTCTTAGGTGAAAGCAGGATACGATGTTCAGGGAAAGTCCTTTCAATCGTCTTAATTTACCTTTGAGAGATCAAATAATAGAAGAAACGAACAATCTTAGAGAAAAATATTTGCTGATTTAGAATTGTGAAAAATATTTTTCAGCCAAGTTTAAGATAAATGTACAAAAATGTACAATCTCTATTATTTGAGATCCGAATTCTAAGCAAAAATTCTTCGAAGTCATTGTGTTGAGCAAACTTTTGAAAAGTGTTTGATAAGTATGCTCGTAAACAAGATGATTTCTCATATTTTAAAGGAAAAGCGCATTGAAACATGCACTTCCCTTTCCTTTGAAAACTCGAGTTGTGCAGTGATGTGTACACAAGTCGTTTTGAAGAAATTTTTAGAAGAACGACATGTTTTGAAAAAGATTTCAAAATCATTTTGTTGATAAACTTTCACTCACTATACATTTATACTTCCGTATCATTGTTGAATGACATTTCTAGACGCGTAAAGGCAATTGAATTTTAAAGAGAGACATGTCGGAGAAGATTCTTTTTTGTATTTTCATTTTATATTTTTGTATTTTCATTTTGATAGATTTTATGAAAATGTTTTCGAAACTTATTTAATATCGTGGATATATTTTTGGATTTTTCTAGGTTTTATATTCTTTTTTTGCTTTTCAATATTTTTCAAATTTTGTATTTTAGTTTTTTGAAAATATTTACATGTTTTGAGATGTTTCTTTTGATATTCAAGAAGATGATGATTCGTTAAGAGTTAAGACTTTCAACTACTGAGGAGTAAAGCATCTCATACCAATTCGGTGGACTAAGTACTTGAACCGATCTTATGGAAGCACGATCGTAAATAGATCCACCAATTGGTATTCAGTCCTAACGAAGTATAATTTAACTGTACCCTTTTCAACATGCTCTTTTTGTAAGTCATAACAGACTGCGATATGCTTGATACGAGAGTGTTGAACCAGATTACATGAGATGGCTATGGTGCTTTTTGAGTCGCAATAAATTAGGATTTTATTATTGTAAGACTTAAGCTATATCATTTTACTTCCATAACCACATACACAATCGAACTAAGTAAGGAAGAAAAAAGAAAGAAGCTAGATAGAGAACGTAGAGAGAGAAAGAATGGAGGATTCTTTATCAAGTGTGTGTTACAAATGAAAGAATCAACCCCCTCTCCACACTTGGAGAGGGGTATTTATACCACAAGGGGCCCGGCCAATATGAGGCTTTTGTTGGGCCGAGTGGTTTTGCTTAATGGGTCAGGCTCGGGTTATCTTGGGCTTTAGCCCGCAAGAATACAATATTAGATTAAATAACGAGCCCGATACCCATAACTAGCTTATTACAACGTTTAATATACAAAGACCGAGATTCCTTGTTTGACTCAATATTTTGAGGCTAACAATCTCTCCCGAAGCGAGGTCTTTGAATTCTTTCTCTTTGAGCTCTTGAGTCTTTGTGTTTGTTATAGGCTTGTTCCTTCATGTTGTGTGATCTTTAATCTTGAGCCTTTGTCATTGTCTTTCAGTTTTGTCTTTAGTTATGAGATCTTTAAATCTTTCTCCTTGTTTGTCTTTATCGACTTCGCCATCTTGCAATCTTATGCCTTGACCAACATGCTCATAATATGCATCATCCTGAAAGCTTGCTAACAATCTCCCTTGACAATCTTTGTCTTGATAATCTTGATATCTTTAAGGAAGATCTTGAATATCAGAGTTGCAAAAGTATTTGTCTTTATTTGAACTTTAGCTTTCTTGATTCTTGAATCTCGATGCTTATAGTATGTCTTTATGGCTTGAACATGAGCATGTAGTAATGAATCCGACTCTACTGGATTATGGTTGCTACACCGTCATCTAGACATGCATGTTAGGTTAGTAATAAACACCATATATGGACGAATATGGCTTTGTCATTTGTCAGTTTTTGATAGCGATAACCTTTGGTTCTGTGAGGACTAACCTGTGATCAGATAGGTTTAATTTAGTAGAACCTTCTTGACAGGATTTCCAGCTTAAAGAATTAGATCCTCTAACACAGATGCATTAGATTCATCGTACTTGCTTGTTCTCGTTATCAAAACGTCTCAAAGCAGACAACACGATAAGAGTGAATCAGTTAGTTACTATCTTAATGATTGAGTCGTCAATTCATTTACTGGACCAAAATCAATATCCAGTTATCACAAGTTCGATTCATATAGAATCTCGCAAGTCACCTACCGCATTGTTGTTTGATGTTGACACTGGAAGGATTTCCATCGTCACTGTGAATACTAAAGAGTATCACTCAGATGTTTTGGCAAAATTACAAGGATAATGCGTAGGACTCTTTGTTATCACTTGTGTTATAGATGTTGAACAACAAATATTTATTAGGAAAAGTGTCCTAACAAGATTTATCGATTGATCTCTTGGCTCTAGACTCTATTTGTGCATTTTGGTTTTAGTGTTCGGAGGCTGAAGCAGACTGCCACCTATTCAATATCAACTAACTCGGAGGAAGAAAGTTAATAGATAACGTATTGATCTCCATGATAAATGAGACAAGTATCTTTTGAGGGAAACTTGAATGGCTGGGAAGGGTTGTGTAGTGCATCACTGGGTCCATGATGTCTTTCTTCAATACCAGATGTCATCTTTGTGAAGACTGATAGCATATGTATTGACCCAGTTTCTGCCAAAATTATATGGAGGACTTCTTTCTTTAGACCCTTTATCCTTACATTTCTTTTTCATTCTTCAAACCCTTCAATGCTTACCAAGACGTTATTACTAACACCTTGTTATGATTATTCCGGTGTCAACTCATGTCTTAGTCGGCATTATTCTCATTTCTCATTCTTCTCTAAATCATACCTAAGGACTGCTATTTCTAACTATGGAGTGTCATTGGGTAGATCCCTCCGGTTCTGGTTGGATCATAGGACTATGACCTAACCTAACCACTTTATTGCTTCAGAATCCTCATGAATTAATAGGTTGTTGGGTATTTGATCTTCACCATAAAACAATTGAAAATCAATCAAAGTGTTTGATAGAATATCAAACGTTTAACACTTTGAAAGTTTTATCTTTTGGAAAAACTCCTCCTTAACACGTGCATCGATAAACGAAAGTGTTTCGCACATGTGGGTAGAAGTACAAAGCACTTTGAGTCTTTAGATCACTTATTATAATCTAGATCACATTTTAATCACGTTTCTTCCCTTATTTTAAATACGAATTCACTTAGTCTTTGAAATACTAAGTGATTAAAATTTGTCTTGAAAATTCCATGGGGAGAAAAATGTTTCAGCATGAATTATATGGAACTTTTTCTTCTAGCCCCCCCTTAATTTTACATATGTTTGATACCAAAGAAAATGATGCCAAGTTGTAAAAAGAGTATAAAATTGAGGGTGAGATAGTGTTGAGCACACAATTTTGAAAGATTATGAAATGTCATTGAAGAATTCTTGAAAATTTATGCTCAGACACTGGATCATCTTATAACAAATATTGTAAGGTAAGTTATGTCATTATTAATGACTTGTTATTAAGAGACTTTTGATAATTTTTTGAATACACAAGATTTGTCGTGAGATGACGTATTCAAAATCATTAAAACTTTGTTTTTCGAAAAACCCCTCTCCAAAATTAATCCATTTATAAAAAATTGATTTTCTTTTGAAAGCTTTGTGAGGAAGGGAGTGTTGAACACATAATTTTGAAAGATTTTGAATTATCATTGAGAAATTCTTGAAAAATTATGTTCAATTTGTGAAGAAAAAAAAAAAAAAATGTTGAAGACTTATATACTAGCGCTAAGGAGATAAGCTCACTTTACCTGGTACCTTCTCCTTGTCATTGCAGGACGAGTTTTCAATCTGGAGGGGGAGCGATTACAAGTCATAAAGAAAATTAGAAATGACATGTTTTGAAAATGTTTGAACTCTTGTTCGAACTTCATTTACATACCCATGACAATATTAATTGTCATTTCTAGTCACGTAAATGTTATTGATTCCAAGAGACATGTCGAGAAGATTCTTTTTAAATTTTTTTATTTGGTTTTATAGGTTTTATAGGTTTTATATTTTTGTATTTTGCTTTTTCAAAAATATTTACAAGTCGATGTTTGATGAAATATCAAGCAGTTTCATTTGCTAGAACCTCCAGTTCTGCTGGAGTCAAACCTCTCATACCGAGTCTTCTGACAAGATACTCAAACCTATCTTATGACATAGCTTTCGTAAACATGTCAGCTAACTGGTATTCAGTTCTGACAAAGTATAGTTCAATTATACCACGTTCAACCTGTTCCTTTATGAAGTGGTAACGGACATTGATGTCCTTGGTACGGGAGTGCTGTATGGGGTTGCATGAGATTTCTATGGCTGACTGAGAGTCGCAGTACAACGGTATTTTGTTGTAGTTGAAGCCATAATCTTTAAGCTGTGTCCTCATCCACATTACTTGAGCACAACTCGCAGATAACGCCACGTACTCTGCCTCTGCTATAGACATTGCAGTGCAATCCTGCTTCTTTGACATCTAACTGACTAACTTTTCACCTAGGAACTGTATTCCTCCAGAAGTGCTTTTGCGAGTATCAAGGCATCCGGCATGATCAGCATCTGAAAATGCTGTTAGTTCACAACCAGAATCCTTTGGATACCAGAGTCCCATATTAATGGTTCCTTTTAAGTATCGAAAGATCCTTTAAACCACTTTGAGGTGTTTTTCTGTTGGTCTTGCCTGATAACGTGCACAGTAACATACTGCTTGCACTAAATCTGGTCTACTAGAAGTCAGATACATGAGTGACCCTATCATACTTCTATATTTTGTTTGGTCAATGGGTAATCTACTCAAGTCTGCATCCAGTTTAGGTTTAGTAGCCATTGGTGTACCAATGCTATCATATTTGTCCATTTTATGTTTTTTTAGTATTTCCAAAGCGAACTTGGCCTATTTGATAAAGATACCTATTGGGGATTGGTGGATCTAAAGTCCTAAAAAGAATTTCATTTCCCCCATTAAGGGCATCTCAAATCTATTGTGCATTAATTTTTCAAATCTTTTAGAAAATTTTAGGTTTGTAGACCAGAAAATAATGTTATTGACGTAAATATACAAAAGTAGAATGTCCTCTTCGTGTCTTATCATAAATAGAGTAGGGTCAATAATACCTTTAGTAAAACCTTTGGACATCAGGAAATTTGAGAGTTCATCATACCGGGCTCTCAGAGCTTGCTTCAATCCATAAAGAGCTTTCCTTAGACGGTAGACTTTTTCTGGTTGATCAGGATCAACAAACCCATCTGGCTGTGCAACATAAACCTCTTCATTCAGTGGACCATTAAGAAAATCCGTTTTGACGTCCATTTGATAGATAGGAAAGGATTTGTGTGCAGCGCAGGCAATGAAAATCCGAACTACTTCCAAGCGAGCGACTGGTGCAAAAGATTCCTCGAAATCAATACCCTCTTCCTGTGCATACCTCTTAGCAACAAGTCGTGCCTTATTGTGAATAAAAGTATTGTATTTATCTTTCTTGTTTTTCTACAACCACTTTAGTTTAATTAATGTCTTTCCAAAGAGTTTGTCAACAAGTTCCCAATCTTTGAGTTTGTCAACTTAATCAAGCTCTTCCTTCATTGCCTCAATCCATGCGTGATTAGCCATTACTTCCTTAATGTTATTCGGTTCAGCAGTACTCACGGCAAGCGCGAACATGCACATTTCAGGATCTGTAGACAGTTGTCTTCTTGTCTACATATGCTTTGATGGATTTCCATTAACTTGTTTTAACGGGCGATCTTTAGTCCAATGGTAGTCAAAATGGTGTGGTTGGTAGAATGTATGCATGTTTGAAGTATCAACATTGCTTGAGGAATACTCAGCAACTTCTTGTATCGGTGTACAGAATGGGTTGATAAATTCATATGGTTCAAAACGTGCATCTTCTGCTTGATCAGTGTTGTTTTCCTCTGCATTGACATTTTTTTTAGAGTGAGCGGTTCTGTTGTAGGTTGAACATTTGCTATAGTATTTGTGTCTTGTTGTGTAGAATTATCGGAGAGAGCGGAAGACTTTTACACACATTGATTGCCTACAGTGATGTATTCTTCAAACAAAGGACTGAATAGAAAATTCAACTCTTGTAGTGACGAATATGTTTTGTCTGCTGAAGGACAAACATTTGGAACCAGCTTTGAACTTGAAGGTTTATTGATGTGGTCGTTAGTTTCGAATTCTGAACGATTATGATCCGAAGTCTTTTGTAGTTAGGGCGCGAGGCCAGAGTTGTCACAATCTGACGCCTTTTGTTGTTGGGGTGCGAGGCCTGAAGTATTATTATCAACATACATCATTGTTCTCTTTCATCAGTTTTGAATTCCTTAAACCCTTATTTTATGATATATCAGTCTTTTCAGTAACCAAACTCCGAGTCTTTCCTTTTTAGGATTAAAAGATATATCTGCACTTAAATTAAGAGTACCTGCACTAACATCAAGAGTTTGTTTGCATTTATGTGGGTTAGTAATATCTGCATTCGAACCATGTGGGGGTTCACCGTCAACCTTAGTTGTGCTAGAGGTGAATATCTTTCCGGTAGGAACCCACCTAATACCAACAATCTTGAAAATTCTATCCGTCAGTTTCCACCTAAGACATGATCTAGGACTTATTGTTTTTTCATGTACAATGGAAGTCTTTTTGATTGAAAACCTATGTCCTGTATGGATATGTCTTTTTGGTTTCTTTGCAATCCTTATTTGCTCTACGGGTTTGTATCTTTTTGTTGTCTTATGGGATGGAACCATAACACGCGAGTTGACCTCATTCAGGAATTTTGTTACACAGACATCATGATTTGCATTAAAGACACATTTCTGACATGTCGAGCAAACAAAGTGTTTAGTGTCAGAAAAATTTCTAGAGTTCCTAGAGTGTTCTTCTATGGGCACAGTCTTTGTCGTTACACAACTACTCTTAGATGCAAGCCAATTACTAAATGTTTGAGTATTGCTCTTAGGTTTTAGTTTGCAATCATTAGCTGTGCGTTGTGATCTAGCAGAAGGCATCACACTAGGTCTTGAATTCCTACCATGTTTGAGTATGCAGTCTTTGTCTTTTTCCTAGCTTCTTTTAGATAGTGATTATGAACCATGTCATTTTAATTAAATCTTGGCATGTTCTTTGAACTATTCCTAGATTTTCTAGATGCAATCACGTGATTAGGTTTTACAAAAGCAGATTCTCGAAATTTAGGCAAATAATAAGGAGTGACTGGTTTTGACAAATCGTTTTTCACATCAACTTGGGAGGCAAACCGTGGTTTTGAAATTCTAGGTCGTTCATACTTAAACGCAGTCGGTTATCTAACAACTGATTGGTTTATGAGTGGTTGTAAAATCAGATTTTCCAAGATTGATGGTTTTGCAAACTTAGTATCCATACTAGTTCCTTTTAACATTCTTAATTCGTTTTTTAAATCTACAGTTGCAAAAACCTTTTCCTGAATCTGAGCTTTCAAATCAGCATTTTCAATAGACTTTTTGTTTAGTTGTGCAATTAGAGAGTCATTCTGGTCTTTGGTCTGAACTTGTGTCTTTTTGATAGAATCATAAAGATCTTTGTAAGTCTTTTTCAAATGCTCATTTTACTTAAGTAATTGTAGCCACACTATATTTCCATTCGATGTTTATTGTTTCCAATCATTTAATTGTTCCTTTTTAAGGTTTGGCTTCTATTACTTGTTGCTTTCAAAAATTGGACCATGTTGCCCTGATTTTAAAACTTGATTTTGATATTTAAGTTCAAGAGCAATACAATGTGCTTTCATTCTTGAAAACTATTTTTGAAATCGGGCGACGGTCTTTTTGAGACAAAAGTTTTTAGATTCAAGAGATTGATTTGAGAGTTCAGTTATCTTGTTATCCTTTAATTTAGCAAGCAAAGGACATTTGTCATGACATTGTTCAACATCCTTGTCAAGTCCTCCTTCCTTATTGAATTCAGGTTGCTCAGTATGCTGTTGTCCTATGGCAAATACATTATATTCAGCAGTCAATTATACCTCAGCCATTGGCTTTTCGTAATATACGTGTTTGATATCCGCATCATCAGCATCTGCATCATTCCCTAAACTGCTGCTTGTATTTTGCTCTTCAAATTCTATCCCACTACTCTCTTTGTGACAACCAAACTAGCATCTAATGCTTTACATGTATTAACCTTTCCCTCTTTGTCTGCAATTGTCTCTCATTCACCCTACTGTCATACTCTTTTTTATGCAGTGCTCTTTCATCAATTGACTTCTTAACAGATTACACGGGTTGGATCAGTGTATCATGAAATTATTGAACCTAGGTTTGAGTCTATGCTAGAAAGTACTTGCGTGTCATTAGACCATCATCATCATCAAAAGAGAATCGTGAATTGATGAACTTCTAAAACTATGTCTTGAGTACACCGAAAGCAGACATGGATCCAATATCTTGAAATTCTTCTTTGTCAAATTGCCTTTCTAGTTGATCCATGTTTAGGAACATTGTGCCTGTGAAAGTCTGAACATCTTGACAAAAAAGTGTCAGAAATGCCCGTTTGAATCTCGTCTCAGTTCGAGTTCCTTTTAAGTCGTTGTTTGAAAGAACCTTGAGGTGTGAATGAAGTATTCGAAAATATATCATGCAACTCTCTTTTGCTTTGTATTGCATTTGTTGCATTTGTGTTGTTGTTGTTTGGAGTAGACATGATGAATGATTGATGTGTTATGAAATGAAAATGATTTGTCGGATCGTTTCAATGATTAATGAGAGTTGTGTAATAGTGATGCTGTTTTAAGTGATTGTGATGTTGTGTTAAGTGATTTTAATTTGTGTTTTTGTTGTAATTAAAGTTTAGAATTTGTTTATAGATGGATGATCAAATCTGTGCATAAATCTTGTCAAACCTCTTGATGAACTGGCCAAACCTCTGGATGAACTTAGCTTAAATTGCTAGAAGAATAGGACAAACCGCTAGTTTTGTCAAGCCAAATCGCTAGAAGAACACGTCAAACCACAGGATGAACATGCCAAATCGCTAGTTTTGCAACTTGAGGTCAAATCGCTAATTCTGTTGTTTGAGGCCAAATCGCTAGTTCTGCTGTTTGAGGTCAAATCGCTAGTTCTGCTATTTGAGGTCAAATCGCTAGTTTTGCTGTTTGAGGCCAAATCGCTAGTTCTGCTATTTGAGGTTAAATCGCTAGTTATGCTATTTGAGGTCAAATTGCTAGTTCTGCTGTTTGAGGTCAAATCGCTAGTTCTGCTATTTGAGGTTAAATCGCTAGAAGAACACGTCAACCGTGGTTTTGCTAAAAAGTACAAACGAACACAAATACTAAAAAACATCTAAAACATACAATTATTTAATGTTTTTTCTTGAAATTTTTTGAAAACTAACTATGTTTAAGCTATATCTAACAAAAAAACATAAACTTTAATATTTTTAACATCAAAATTGATATTACTTTTTTTGAGTATTTTAGCTTCAAAAACAAAAATTTTGCAATGATTTTACCAAGATAAACGCACACAATCAAAACATAATCACCCCTTGGCGATTGATACCAATTGTTATGAACAATATTATCACTTCACTTACACATCATATGGCACGAAATATATATAAAAGAAAAAAAGGAAAGAAAGTTAGAGAGAGAAGAAAGAGATGGATCATTTCTTGCAAATGTGATGTTACAAATGAAAGAACCAACCCCATCTCCACACTTGGAGAGGGGTATTTATACTACAAGGGGGCCGACCTATATGAGGATTTTGTTGGGCCGAGTGGTTTTGCTTAATGGGTCGGTCTTGGGTTATCTTAGGCTTAAGCCCGCAACAAATAAAATATTAGATTAAATAACGAGCCTAATACCCGTAACTAGCCTATTACAACATTAATATACAAAGACCAAGATTCCTTATTCGACTCAATATTTTGAGGCTAACAATTATAAAAGAAGTCATAATCTGTGAGCTGTGATTGCATCCATAGGAATTGAGCGCAACTCACAGATAAAGACACATACTCGGCCTTGGCTGTTGATAGAGTGGTTCAATCTTGTTTCTTTGACGACCAACACACTAACTTTTCACCAAGGAACTAAGTTTCATCAGACTTGCTCTTTCATGTATCTAGGTAACCCGCATGTTCAGCATCTAAAAAGCCGATTAGTTCAAAACCGATGTCCTTCGAATACCATAGTCCCATGTTAATGGTTCTTTTTAGGTACTGAAAGACCTGTTTAACCTCTTTGAGGTGGGTTTCTGTAGGACTGACCTGATATCTAGCACATATACATACAACATAATAAATGTCTGGTCTACTTGCTATTAGATACATAAGAGACCCGACCATTCCATGGTATTTTCGTTAGTCTATAGGAACTCCCTGTAAATCAGCATCTAGCTTAGGTGAAGTAGCCATCGATGTACCAATGATATCACATGATTCCATACCATGTTTCTTAAGAATTTATAAAGAGTATGTTGACTGATTGATAAAGATACGACTTGGGGATTAATGAATTTGTAGACCAATAAAGAATTTCATCTCACCTATCATCGACATTTCGAAATTGTTTTTCATTAAAGTTTCAAATCCTTTTGCATATTCTGGGTTTGTGGACCTGAAAAATATGTCACCAACATAGATTTAGACTAACAAAAATGTCATCGTTGTGTCTTTTATGATAACGTGTTGGGTCAACAATACCTTTAGTAAATTTATTTTCAACAAGAAAGTTTGAGAGTTTGTCATACCATGCTCTAGGAACCTGTTTTAGTCCATAAATGGGCCTTTTTCAATTTGTAGACATGATCTGGAGCTCTGGGTCAATGAAACATTTAGGTTGGATAAGGTACACTTCCTCTTTAAGTTGTCCATTAAGGAAAGTTTTCTTCACGTCTATTTAGTAGACCGAAAAAGACTTGTCCGCCGCATATGCCAAAAACATCATGACTGCTTTTAGTCTGGACACTAGAGCAAATGACTCATCAAAATCAATATGCTCTTCTTGTCAATATCCCTTAGCCATAAAGCGAGCCTTGTTCCCAATCACAGTGTTTTCTTTATCTATTTTGTTTTCACAGACCACTTCAAGTTGACGACTTGCTTTTAAGCGGGCCTGTCAACTAATTCCTAAACCTCTAGTCGTTGAAAATGATGAAGCTTTTCTTTCATAGCCTTTATCCAACTAGAATCGGCCATTGCTTCTTTAGTGCTCTTTGATACTGATGTGCTCACTGTGAGCGCGTAAATGCAAATTTCAGTATTAGTCTCAAGTTGTCTTCTTGTCATTACTAGCTTTGAGGGATTTCTGAGCACTTGTTTGATCGGATTATCTTTTATCCATTTGTATTCAGAAGGATACGGTTGCTAAAATTTGTGCATGTTGGAAGGATCGAATGAATGAGAAGAAGATTCAATCGATTTCATTGATGATGTGCAAAACGGAAAGCGTTGTCATTCCAACATGCATCATTATCATGGTGAGTTTCATCTTCTTGTTGTTGTTGCTCGTTAGCAGGTCCTGAAGTACTCGTGATGTTTGTAGGATCAATAGATGTGTTTGTTAAAGTAGGAGCTTGAAGTTCAACCTTTGTAGATGCGGATGAAGTGTTTAGAGTTTGAGTTAGAGGAGCAGTAGAGAGAGGAGTTTTAGGAGCAGAGTGTTGTGTGTCTAGTTGAGTTCCCATGTAGTTATCATACATCATTTCAAACAAATGATCCAAGTCAAATTCGGATGGTTTATAGGAGTGATTGTTGATGGAGCCTGGTTTAGTACGAGTTCTAAACTTATGTGGCCAGAAGTCTTTTGTTGAAGTCTCGGTTCTTGACTGAGTGTCGAAGAAGCCATACTTTGAAGAGTGGGATCTAAACTGTGTTGTTCAAACGTCATTGCCGAGAGTTCATTAAACTTAACATTTACTGTCTCCATGACCTTCTATGTCCTTTTGCTGTAAATTCGGTAACCATGGCCAATTTTAGAGTAACTGATAAAGAATCCAATATCACCTTTAGCTTTGAGCTTCCCATGACCGTCACGATTGTTGTGTGGGTAACAAAGAGCACAAAATATATGGAGGAAAGAGATATTCGGTTTTCTGCCATTGATAAGCTCATATAAAGTTTTGTCGTATCTGGTTTGTATGATGGAACAGTTCTGGATAAAGCACATAGTAGCAACAACATAAACCCATAGGAATAAAGGAGAATTGTAAAAGATTTGCAACGTGCGAGCAGCTTCTAACAAAGTGTAATTTCGTCATTTAACGACCTCGTTCTCCTAAGGAGTGTAAGCCATTGACGTTTGATGCATGATGCCGCCCTCTGCATAGTAATCCTTCAGCTATTTATTTGTGAATTCAGTTCCATTATCCGTTTTAACATTTTTAACTGTTGCATGCAGTCTAACTTGTATTTGCTTCAAGAACCTTATAATTGTTGGTATTGTGTGCATGATGTAACGTATAAACTTATATTGGTCAATATTTATGAGACCTAAGGATCACACATATATAGCATGAGAATCTAGAATAAATGTTTATGTATTGTACATATATATATATATGAGTTGGTAATACGAGATGTAAAATGGATCATTTACATTATAGTCTTATTAGCAATTAAGTTAATAGCTTTTATAGGTAACATGAACATGTAATAAAGTTGGACTCAACATCAAATGAGTCACAATGAGCCCTCGATCGTGGGCCCAACATCAATGATCTCATGGCTATGGGTTCGGGTTGGACTTGTTTAATTTCAAAAGGATATCTTATGTAGTTTTATTCAAATAAATTTTTTTTATAAATCAAATATATTAGATAATTTATAATAGAGTTTATTCTTCATGGCTCGCCCCCTGTCAGATTTTAATCTTTGCTTTAGTTATCTTGTTTATTTGTTGTTAATATTCATTCTATTAGATAAATATTTAAGCGTAATTACACATAGAGAGACATTTGAATCGATTCATACAGTTTTTAAAAACCCCTAGTTTCTCTCCTCCCTCAGTTCCTTTGTGTTGACCGGAATACAAGAACACACATGTTTCCATTGTGAATTAATGTGTGTATCTTTTGATGGTTGATTACCATCTAGGAAGTTCGCCGTATTACACTTTAGCCCAACAGCTTTAGGATTCGTTGTGTTCGTATCGTGGATTTAGCCAGTGGACTGATCTTGCTTTTTAGATCAAATTTGTGGAAACATTAGTGATTGTGTGTGATGTCCGTACCCTTCCGAGCAGTTCAAAGTTTTCCCTATCAACTCACTCGAAAATATACTTACTCACAGGTTAGTAGTTTCCCATAAAATTCACTTGGCGTAAAACCATTCACGAAGTAATGGTTGCCAGTTGGGAATTTGCTAGCCGAAGCCTCACACCCTTCGAGGTGTACCTTCGAAGACAACCAAGTTTTGATCACTCTTGACTTATTCTGTCCCCCTCCACGAGCTCACCTCTCATCACCTAAGGATTTCTCGCCAAGAAGAGATCGCAGGCGCACTAAGCTCCCTGACGGTTACCAGCAAATCATGGGACACCACCATGAGCTCCCTAAAAACAGTGCTATAGGCTTGCCATAAGGATATATTCTTCCTTCTCCTATAAATAGCTGGAGCCGTATCAAGTCAAAATTGTCTGAACACTTTATCCCCCTAATACACTCTCTCAAATCACTATACTTACCATATTCATCTACTTATTTTGACGCCAGAGGTGTTACGTAGGGTCTAACCCCCTTAGTGCATCACTAATAACCGTAGCGTCTTCGTATATCTTAATTGTAGGTAACGCCAACGCTGGCTGGAACACACCCACCCACCCTCTATACCTTTAATCACTATCGAAGGCCTTGATAGGAGTACATCTATTGTACTCATTCATGTGATTATTGGAGATGGGGATTGTGGAAGAGAGCTAATATTCGGAGCTGTTTGTCTAGATTCTGCATTAGGGTTTCGTAGGGACATGTTTTTACTTGTGTATCTACATCCTTAAAACGTCTAGTTCTGACACCTATGGGATCAAAGGTTCTGTGACCCCAACAGACAGACTTTATTACAAAGTGATATTCTCACGCTCGTTCTTCCGTTAAAATGTTTAATTTGATAAAACTGTAATGATTTATTGACAGGTAAGTCAAATAAAGGTTCAAAATCCCATCCAAGTTCCCCTGTGGTTTTACTTAACAAAGTAACAAGAGCACTAGGTCATACCATGATTTTTTTATTATATCTTATCATTTGAAAGTGTATTAAGATCTTGGTTTTAAGTTGATTGTTTATAAGGAATTAAATTTTGTGGTTGTCTGAGGTTTTAAGATTAATATTGTGTGTCTCTCAAGTATACCATAATCAAATCCCCCCACTATAATGTAATAACTATAAGCCAAAATTATATCTTCCAAAAAACATAAAACATCCCTGAAAAATTTTAAAATAACTACCTCTTCTGCATTCCATAATTCCACTCAATCAATATATTCCCCCACCCCCCCAACTCCCCCCCCAACCCCCAATTCCTTCCCCGCCTACTTACACCAAATCATTATCCGCCCCCCCGTTCCCTTTATCCTTTTCTCTACCCCCCCCTCCCCCCCCCCCCTACCCCCCTTCCCTCTGCCCCCCCCCTCCCTCCTTCTCCCCCCCCTTTTCTTTTACCATTCCTTACCTTTTTTTTTATTTTTATTTTTTACCATTCATATCTAAGGAACACGCAATAATCCTACCCCCCCCACCCCCCCCCATCACCCCCCCAACCACCCCTCCCCATAGATGTACGCCGATATAGCATCCCCGCATCCGTACTAGAAAGTAATAAAACAGCCCCGATCCCCCCCCCCACACCTGTGGATTTATTGAAAATTTTATGACTTTAACTATTAAAGTCATTACAGGTTTATCAAATTAAACATTTAACGGAAGACTTATAAAATCACTTTTATTACAGATATGTTTTCCGCCCTTTGAACCATATTATACATCCATACTAATTAATGATGTAACACAAGTAAACATGTAAATACATACCTTATGCAATCAGCAAACATCTCCGAATGATTAGATCTAGCTTCCAGCAATCCCACATCTCCAATAAGCACATGATTGTACAATAGATGGTACTCTCAGGCCTTCGATGGTGATTAAAGGATATAGGGGGTGTGTGTTCCAGCCAAGTTGTTCTTAACCTACAATAAGAAATACGAAGACGCTACGTTAAGTGATTGCACAGGGGTTAGACCCTACGAATTACCTCTGGCGTGCAAATAAGTATATGATATGGTAAGTAAGTGATTTGAGAGAGTGTTAGGGTGATAAAGATTGCATACAATAATGAAATGATCGGATAAGCTATTTATAGGAGAAGAGAAATATCCTTAGCAAGCCTTAGCACGTTTTTAGGAGATCATGGGGTGTCTCATGATTTGTGGTAATCGTCGGGCTTAGTGCCCTGCGATCTCTTCCTTGGCGAGAAATCCTAGGTTGAGAGGTGATCGTGAGGGGAAGAATAAGTCAAGAGTGATCAAAACTTGGTTGTCTTCGAAGGTACACCTCGAAGGGTGTGAGGCTTCGACTAGCAAATTCCCAACTGGCAACCATTACTTCGTGAATGGTTTTACGCCAAGTGAATTTTATGGGAACTACTTAACCTTGTGAGTAAGTATTTTTCGAGAGAGTTAGAAGGGGAAACTTTGAACTGCTCGGAGGGTACGTCATCAACACACAAACACTAATGTTTCACAAACTTTGATCTAAAGCAAGATCAGTCCACTTGGTATCCACGATAGAACTCAAACGAATCCTATAGTTATTGGGCTTAAAGTGTAATAGTCGAACTTGATTAGATGGAATCAACCATATAAGTACAACATGAATTCACAATGAATTCATGTGTGTTCTTGTATTCGGTCAACACAAGGAGAACAAGAGGGAGGAGAGGAAACTAGGGTTTTTAAAACTGTTATTGAATCTGATTCAATGTCTCTCTATTTATAATACTCTTAATATTTATCTAATAAGAATGAGATATTATCAACAAATAAACAAGATAATTATCAAATTAAAATAGTGAGATAAACTCTATTATAAATTATCTAATTATTTTATTTAAAAATATATTTATTTAATAAAACTAAATAAGTATATCCTTTATAAATAAACCAAGTCCAACCCGAACCCATCCATAGATCAGTTGATGTGTGGGCCCACTATCGACTCATTGGACTCATTTGTTTAGTCCAACTTTATTAAATGTTCATTTACCCATAAATCTAATTAAGCTTAATTGCTAATTAAGACTATAATGTAAATGATCCATTTTACATCTCGTATTACCAACTTAAATTTATATGTATAATACATAAATATTTATTCCAGATTCTCGTGCTATATGCGTGTGACCCTTATGTCTCATAAATATTGATCAATATAAGTTTATACGTTACATCATGCACACAATACCAACAATTATAACGTTCTTGAAGCAAATACAAGTTAGACTGCATGCAACAGTTAAAAATGTCAAAACGGATAATGGAACTGAATTCGCAAATAAATAGCTGAAGGATTACTATGCAGAGGGCAGCATCATGCATCAAACGTCAATGGCTTACACTTTGTTAGAAGTTGCTCGCACGTTGGAAATCTTTTACAATTCTCCTTTATTCCTATGGGTTTATGTTGTTGCTACTGTGTGCTTTATCTAGAACTGTTCCATCATACAGACCAGATACGACAAAACTTTATATGAGCTTATCAATGGCAGAAAATCGAATATCTCTTTCCTCCATATATTTTGTGCTCTTTGTTACCCACACAACAATCGTGACGGTCATGGGAAGCTCAAAGCTAAAGGTGATATTAGATTCTTTATCAGTTACTCTAAAATTGGCCATGGTTACCGAATTTACAGCAAAGGGACATAGAAGGTCATGGAGACAGTAAATGTTAAGTTTAATGAACTCTCGGCAATGACGTTTGAACAACACAATTTAGATCCCACGCTTCAAAGTATGGCTTCTTCGACACTCAGTCAAGAACCCAGACTTCAACAAAAGACTTCTGGCCACATAAGTTTAGAACTCGTACTAAACCAGGCTCCATCAACAATCACTCCTGTAAACCATCCGAATTTGACTTGGATCATTTGTTTGAAATGATGTATGATAACTACATGGGAACTCAACTAGACACACAACACTCTGCTCCTAAAGCTCCTCTCTCTACTGCTCCTCTAACTCAAACTCTAAACACTTCATCCGCATCTACTATAACAACCGTCAATTTTCAGAACATATTTAAATAATAAATCATATTTATTATTACATGTTGTCGTTTATAAAATTTATTTTTAAATTATTTGATTCAAAAACGAAAAAGGAAATAATTTAATTCATAGAATTTATCAAAAACGAACCGCTAAATTACGTTTTCACGATTCGGACCCTAAAGCAATTCGATGTAAAACGATATTTCAGACAACTTTTTAGTTTTGCCCGAGACCCATAAACGGGCAGAAAGTGACCTAAATACACTCGCAAAATTTTTAAAAACGAGAAAATAATTAAATTATATTTAATTAACACTTTTTATTAAATAAAAATATTTAATAA
>BQNB010032030.1:38534-53498 GCA_026074375.1 Tanacetum coccineum
TTATTGGTAACTTATTATTTATATCGTGGTAGAAGTAATTAAAATATAATTAATATAACTTTTGTTAAGTTTTAAAATTATATTTTGCTAAAAATATATAAAATAACAAATAAATAATTAAATTTGTGTAGTTCAGGTTATTCGATCGGTTCGTTTATCGG
Source organism: Tanacetum coccineum (assembly GCA_026074375.1). Lineage (NCBI taxonomy): Eukaryota > Viridiplantae > Streptophyta > Magnoliopsida > Asterales > Asteraceae > Tanacetum > Tanacetum coccineum. Next base: position 38,696 of record BQNB010032030.1, read on the forward strand.
TTATATGGTTCGATTTTCGATTTTCGATTCAGTTAAATCCATTTTGGATCCTATCCGAGTTTCGATTCAGTAAAAAAATTTATTTTTTAAAATTTTTTATTTTTTGATTTGGTGAAAAAAAAATGACTGTGAGATAGAGAAAGAATAGGGGAGGGGACGACTGAGATGGGAGATTTTAAGAGTGGATCGATACTGGCTGTGATACCATATTGAAGGGTAATTGGGTTTCCTTGATTATTTTCACAAAAACATACAGTATATATCGGTTACAAGGAAAAGGCTTGAGCCAAAGATAAGACCTACAACTCATCTACACCAAATTATGATAAGGATCATATAATCATACCAAGAATAAGACACGCCTATTATGGTCATAATAAATGACATTAATTATATTGACTAATAGTGACAAGTAATTTGGTGCAAATTAATTCTCGCCACGTCCTCTTTTAAATGTCATAAAAAATGTGGGTTATTTTTTTCCCTTCGACTTATTGAAAACTCCGTAAATTACGTTCCTTTGGGCAATGATGCTTGAGATGACCAGTCGTATATTTAGTGATATTTATAAACTATGCAAAGTCTGAGCCTAACAACAAAAGGAATTGTATGTTTTTCAGTATTTATGGTATCCGTTTGTTTTCTTTTGCGCACAATGATATCGGTGTTTGAAGGGTGGGAAAATAGGAACACGGTCAGGTATGGGGACCGCAAGTGGCGTTTCTTTTGGACCCTCTTACTCCCACTACAATAATTCGTATAATATTTTCCCATCCTTTTGACACCGACAACATTGCGTCCTGTAGTGTTCCTGTTGAATATGGCTGTTATAATCTCGTACTGTTAGGATTATGAAAAAGTCTCGGTCACCCCCGTGTATCGTTTAATATAGCATAGCTCGTAGTTAGAAAGAATAACTTGTATATATACCCCTTCCCACCCATGGGAAGGGGTTGGTTGTTTTCATTTCATGATTATAAGTTTACTTGCACTTTCTCTCTCTAAAAAGACACTTTCTCTCTCTAAGACTAATTAGCCAACCCATCATCCATTACTTGTGTTATGATCTCTTGTATACTACAATTGGTATCAGAGCACATGGGATGATTAGCTAGATTGTGTGTGCGTTTTCTTGGTTAGTTTAGATCAAAAGTGTGGTTTTAGAAAGTTTATGGTTTTATTCTTGACACTCTTTGATTCTCATGTTTGTGATGTTAAAGTGAGTGTTTTATAGTTGTTATAACTCTCTAGGACCAAGTTGTGCAAAAGAAACCAAGTGAAAACGTTCAAAAGGGTGATTTTTAAGGGTTTTTAGGTGAAAAAGTTCGTATCTTCGTCGTTGCGTTTTGACCTTCTGTGACATTCTTGGTTGCGTTTTGGGTGAAGGATGCATATTGCGTTTTGATCATTGCGTTTTGACCTAGAGGTTGCGTTTTGATCGTTGCGTTTTGACTACAGGTTGCGTTTTGAAGACTTTTGTTGCGTTTTTGACGAGGGGATACTCTGCCAAATTTTTTAATTGGTTGCGTTTTGATCAAATCGCAACTCTGCCTATTTTTTAATTGGTTGCGTTTGATCTAATCGCAACGTTGCGTTTTGTTCAAAACCTTAAGAGTCTTCCATTGCGTTTTTGACTCGGGACTCTCATTGGTTCTTGAGAATTGTCATTGCGTTTTGATAAACTTCTTTCATTTGCGTTTTGTCTCAAAACTTACTGCTTTTTAGTGTACAAAACCTCAATCAAACATTAGTTAACGTTAACATCAACCAAACCAAATCTAATCAAACAAATATCACCTAATCCATCAAACAATCAATCACTTTTAACAATACAATCACTAATCATTGATTCGATCTAAACATAATGATATCCCGAGTAATCATTATGGCTAATCTTTCAGAGGACATCCAATGTGCGTTCCGATACCGACCACGTGCTGTATGGCTGACTTTTTGCTTCATGGCCTACAACGTATTGGACTATACTGTGGGGTAAGGCTATGGGATAAACATCTAAAGTCAATTGATGAAGGACATATCGATGGGGCCACGGCGAGAAATTCATTGATGAAGGAACGGATGCGTCCAATCAATTTAGGTCCTGAAGACCTCTGTTTATTCGGAGTTGTCACAAGAGGAGGAAGGACAGTATAATGCAGACATATCGGGCAACAAACATCATACTCAGGTCTACCAAATGATATTATTACTCATTAATCATTAACGATGCTAAAGACATATGGGAATGTGAAGATGCTCTGGGAAGGAACGGAAACTAACAAAGGAGACCGTGAATCACAACTGTATGATGACTTGAACACTTCGTCAGAACAAAGGTCGGAAACCATCCACAGCTATTATGTTCGGTTTGCCAAGCTCATCAATGACATGCGGAACATCAAGATGACAATGTCAAAAATTCAGCTGAACTCAAAGTTTGTGAATAACATGCTACCGGAATGGGGAAGATTTGTTACAGCTGTGAAACTTAACAAAGGATTGAAAGATTCAAACTTTGATCAACTATATGCTTACCTGAAGCAACATGAGGCACATGCCAACGCTGTGTCAGTGAGATGATGTTGGAAACGTCTCACACAAAGACAGTTGATCCTATTGCCTTGATGTCCAATGTTTCATCTAACAGTATCATTCTCAGTCATACGGAATCCACCCAACACATATCCTCAACACTTCTGCTGACACCTCACATCTGATTGGAATTCTACACTGAAAACCTAATCGAGAACCTAACCAACACACTTGCCTTACTCACCCAGTCATACAAAACCTTCCTTCCTCAAACAAACAATCAACTCAGAACCTCATCAAACCCAAGGAATCAAGCAACGGTACAAGACGGCAGGGTGATTGTTCAGAATGTACAGGGTAGACAGAACAGAGGACAGGGTAACAGTGCACGGGGAGCAGGTGCAGTTGGTTATGGGAGAGCACAGAACAGAGTGGGGAATGCTAATCCGGGTCAAGCTAGGCAGGTTAAGTGCTACAACTGCAAACGTTAGGTCACATAGAGAAACTGCACTCAACCCAAGCGTCCACAGAACTCCGAATACTTCAAAGACAAGATGTTGCTGATGCAAGCTCAAGAGAATGGGGTAATCTTGGATGAAGAGCAGTCATTGTTCCTAGCTGGTGGACTGGACAATGCTATTGATGAAGATGTGGATGAGCAACCTGTTCAAGACTTAGCTCTCAATGTGGATAATGTATTTCAAGCTGATGACTGTGATGCGTATGATTCTGATGTTGATGATGCTCCTACGGCACAAACCTTATTCATGGCAAATCTATCATCCGCAGATCCAGTTTATGATGAAGCCGGTCCGTCTTATGATTCGGACGTCTTATCTGAGGTACAGGCTCATGATCACTATCAAGATGCTGTTTGTGATCATCATGAGGAACACGAGATGCACGACGATGTACGACCAAACCACGTTGTTGACTCACATGCTGATTATACGAGTGATAGTAATATGACTTCTTATGATCAGTATGTAAAGGACAACGAAGTACCGGTTGTACAGAATAATGCATCTATGGTTCCAAATGATGCATATGTGATGATAGATAATGACTTGCATGATTCTGATGTCCGATCTGTCTCTCATACACCTAGGAATACAGTAGCTAATAACTTGTTAAATGCTGAACTTGCCACATATAAGGAACAAGTTGAACTGTATGAAAGACGGGCCAGGTTTGAATTAACTGAACGGGAACAAAAGATTGATGAGCAACTAAGGATAGTTATTTGTGACCGTAATATTAAGGAAGAAAATTTGAAAAAGGAACTTCATTCTATTAAATTGCAACTTGCATCTACCATCCAACATAACAAGTTAATGGTAGATGAAGTTACATCTTTGAAAAAGGATTTTAATCAGAAAGAAAACAAATTCCTTGAAGAATTTTTGGACTTAAAGGCTTTAAAAGATAAGGTCGAGGATAAACTCCCCCCCCCCCATTCAAACTAAAGGCCAGTCTATTCATAACAGTTCACTGATGTGTAAACCTAGGGTCTTTTATGATGAAGTGAATAGGTAGCCTTGGCTACAAGAATCCCTATGTCTACATGTGCCAAGGCAACGTTCGCCTGCCCTGTATAGTGGTCATGTAATTGTCACACCCAATCATGCACCGGCCGTAGTACGTGACTGTGAGGAGACCCTAGAACTATCTGAAATTTCTAGGAAGAAAATGCATGATAAAATGAAAGCTAAAGCATGTGTAGATAATAAGGTCAATTTCACACCGCCCAATTACTCGAAAGAGAATTTTCTTGCGACCTTTTCACCACAGAAACAACTGACCCCAGGAACAATTATTGGTCTCAAGATATAGTTAAAATGAAGCGAAGACTCACAAAGAGCAGAAACACACTAGACCATCAAAGCGTTAAATGTGTATCCTCCCAAAACACTTGCAACGCTTGTCCCAGAGTGCTTCCACCAAAAGTCAAAGTGGAAATAAACATTTTTACACTTAGAACACTGTTTTCGGAAGTAATAAACTTGTAAAAAAGGAGAATCATACCAACTGGGGATCACTGAAGGGGAAAGGGGTTTTGAACAAACCAAGACATGTTACCTCATGGAGGTCATTCCATTTTTCAAAACTTTCACAGTAATTTTGAGGGCATTCAAAAGGCTTAACAAAAGAAGTTAAAGAAATGAGTGATGCCTTTGATGAAGTTGGGAAGCTGAATAGAACAAGTACTGTTGATAGGAAACATGATGCGATAGAACGGAAAAACCTTCTTCTCGAACATGATAATATAATTGCTGATTGCTTGCTTAAAGAAGTGTTTTATGTTGCCTCAAATTCTGAGCTCAATGTAGTTAGATTTACTGAAATGCAAAAGGCTCATCATGTTGTCAAAACACGCTGTCTGGAACTTGAAGTAGAGCTTTCTAATTTACGTGATGATATCCGTAAGGATAATTATAACGATCTTTTAAACCGGTTTTCCAATTTGAGTAAATCACCTAAATTACAGTTAAAGTAGAAAACTTAAAGATAGTTTTCAGAATATACCATCTTATCCGTTAAAACGTTACTCCTGATTTTTAACTCAGTTTTGGATCGGTCAAATGAAGCTCCCTTCAAGAAAAGACAATGTCATTCAAAAGTCTAAAATGCAAATCTTCTCAATTTCTGGAGACACATTAGTGAACTAGACCGACCACTAGATCCTTAGGGGGGGGGGGGGCCGAGACTTTCAGATCTCACAATTAACTGAAAAGGTTAATAGTCTTCAAGAAGAAAACGAGCTTTTTAGGGCAGAAAATGCAAAGATTAAGCAGCATTACAAGGAATTGTATGATTCTATCAAGATTACGCGTGCTAAGCATACAGAACAGACAAATGCCCTTAAAAATGAAAATGAAAGTCTAAAGGTCCAAATACAGAATACGGTCTCATGTGTCACTACAACTCAGTTTAAACCAAAAGTAACTGCACCAGGAAAGTATGCTCTAGATGTTGGACCTATTCCCCCTCGCAATAGGAATAATAGGGAAGTTCATCTAGTTTATCTCAGGCATCTTAAGGAAAGTGTAGATACACTTCGCGAAATAGTGGAAGAAGCCAAAGTTGAAAGACCTTTAGATAGCTCTCTCGCCTTTGCTTGCCGTTACACTAAGCACTCTCAGGAACTTTTAGAATATGCGTTTGGTACCTGCCCAAAGGTCTTTAATCAACAAGATAAGAAGCATGCTAACACCCCTAGGAAAAAGCAAGTTACTTTTGCGGACCAATGTGCAACATCAAGTAGTACTACACACAATCATGTAGAGCCCATGCACACTCAGAAGTCTAATGTCCCTGTGCCTCCTTCTACAGGAGTAAACAGTTGCACTGTTGCTAGCGGATCTCAGCCTAGGAGCATACTCAAGAAACATAGGATCCCGCCAGCGAAAAGTGACAGTTTGGAGAAAGTAGAAGACCACTCTAGGACAATTAGATCTAGCTGTAAAACCACGAATCGTGTTGATTCTAGTATTAGCTCTAAGCGTACTGTAATTAATTCGAATTCTCATTCTGTGTGCCAAACATGTAACAAATGTTTATTTTCGGCTAATCATGATATGTGTGTGGTTACTTATTTGCACTCTGTGAATGCCTCCCCCAAGGTTAAAAATGTTGTGCGTCACGTTAAGCAAGTTTGGAAACCTAAGCAAGTTACACACGTAGGGAAACCTAAACATATCAAGCAAGTTTGGAAACCTAAGCAAGTTACACACGTAGGGAAACCTAAACATATCAAACAAGTTTGGAAACCTAAACAAATTTGGAAACCAACTGGCAAAACACTCAATCATGTTGGTCATCAATGGAGACCCACAGGAAGAACATTCACCCTAAGTGATAAGTGCCCTTTAACTAGGTTCACTAAACTTACAGGACTGTCAGCCACTGCTTGTGCTAACCAATCGGAACCCAACCAACATTGGGGATCCAATTTTCCAAACTCTCCATCTTCGTCTGTTTTCAAATGCAGGTCGTACAAATCGTCCTTTGGTATTTGGACTCAGGCTGTTCAAAACATATGACGGGGGATCGCTCAAGGCTCAGGAATTTCGTGAAAAAGTTCATCGGGACAGTTAGATTCGGGAATGATCACTTTGGTGCTATTATGGGTTATGGAGATTATGTCATCGGTGATAGTGTCATCTCCAGGGTATACTATGTGGAAGGACTGGGGCATAATTTGTTTTCTGTTGGTCAATTTTGGTAATTAAGACTTGGAGGTTGCTTTCAGAAAGCATTATTGTTATGTTCGTGATAACGGATGGTTTGAATTACTTAAAGGGTCCGTGGCTTGGATTTATACAACTATCTCTGTTAGAACATGGATGAAAGTCCTCCCGATTTGCTTACTATCAAAAGCCTCCAAGAACAAATCATGGTTATGGCATCGGCGTTTAAACCACTTGAACTTCGGTACCATCAATGATCTTGCAAGAAAAGACCTTGTTCGAGGCTTACCTAGATTGAAGTTTGAAAAAGATCATCTTTGTTCTGCCTGTCAATTAGGAAAGAGCAAAAGCATACCCACAAACCCAAAACTGAAAACACCAATTTGGAAGTTCTAAACACCCTCCACATGGACTTATGTGGACCGATGCGTGTGCAAACGATTAATGGGAAGAAATATATCTTGGTCATCGTCGATGATTATTCTCGATTCACGTGGGTTAAGTTTTTGAGATCCAAGGATGAGACCCCTGCGGTTGTCATCAAATTTCTGACGCAAATTCAAGTCGGGCTTAAGAAAACTGTAAGATTCATCCGCACCGACAATGGCACAGAATTTGTCAACAAAACTTTGTATGACCATTATGAAAAAGTAGGAATTTTTCATCAAAAGACTGTTCCAAGGACTCCACAGCAGAACGGCGTTGTCGAAAGAAGGAACCGTACTCTTGTCGAGGCTGCACGGACAATGTTAATTTTTTCCAAGGCACCGATGTTTCTTTGGGCCGAAGCTGTGGCTACTGCTTGTTACACCCAAAACCGTTCCCTTATTCACACACGTCACGACAAAACCCCATATGAGCTAGTACACAATAAGAAGCCTGATCTCACATTTTTCCGAGTCTTTGGTGCTCTTTGTTACCCTACAAATGACAGTGAGGATCTTGGAAAATTACAACCAACGGCTGATATTGGAATCTTTGTTGGTTACGCACCAAACAGGAAGGGTTACAGAATCTACAACAAACGGACCCGACAAATAATGGAGACTATTCACGTTACATTCGATGAGCTGACTGAGCAAATGGCTCCTGTACAATTTAGTTCAGGACCCGCTCCTGTCCTGTTGACGCCTGGACCTATCAGTTCGGGGCTTGTACCCAATCCGGCTCCTGCTATACCATATGCACCTCCCACGAATAAAGAATTAGAGATGTTATTCCAACCCATGTTTGATGAGTATTTTAATCCACCGGGTATCCGTCAGAATCCTATTCCTAATGTAACTCAAGACCTAGTCATACCTACAGTTCCATCCATGTCTATTGCTATTAATCTCGACGCACCTTCGGGAAGTCATACATCATCACCACTGGATCATCATTCCTCCTCGGTTAATCATGGTTTAGCAGGTGAGCCATCCGCAGAAGTTAATCCGTTTGCAGCAGCTGATCCCGAACCATTTGTTAATGTGTTCGCCCCAGACTATAACTCTGAAGCTTCATCATCTGGGGAAATCATGATGCCCGAAATCAACCAATCCACTCGACCTCATGAACATCTCTAGAAATGGACTGATTCTCATCCTCTTGATAATATTATTGGGAATACCTCTAGACCGGTATCCACTCGGAAACGGCTTGCTACAGATGCTTTGTGGTGCTTCTACAATTCCGTACTGTCCAAAGTCAAACCGAAAAACTTCCAATCTGCAGCTACTGAAGACTGCTGGTTTCAAGCCATGCAAGATGAAATCTATGAATTTGATCGACTGGACGTATGGGAATTAGTACCACCTCTAGACAGTGTCATGATTATTGCTCTCAAGTAGATTTATAAGGTGAAGCTTGATGAGTATGGTGATGTGTTGAAAAACAAGGCACGTCTTGTAGCAAAAGGATTTTGTCAAAAGGAAGGTCTAGATTTTGAAGAATCCTTCGCCCCGGTTGCTCATCTTGAAGCAATCAGGATATTCATTGCCAATGCCGCCAGCAAAAACATGACAGTTCGTCAAATGGACGTGAAAACTGCATTCTTAAATGGTGAGCTCAAAGAAGAAGTCTATGTCCACCAACCGAAAGGCTTTATCGACCCAGAACGTCCACATCATGTCTATCGTCTGAAGAAAGCACTTTACGGGTTAAAACAGGCTCCCTAGGCATGGTATGACACTTTGTCAAAGTTTCTTCTTGCATAAGGATTCTCCAAGGATGTCGTTGATCCGACCTTGTTCATTCGGAAAATAGGCAAACACAATCTTCATGTTCAAATTTATGTTGAGGATATCATATTTGCCTCGACCGACCCCAAAGATTATGACCGTTTTACTAATGAAATGAGTTCTAAATTTCAAATGTCGATGATGGGTCAAATATCATTTTTCTTAGGCTTGCAAATTTCTCAAAATCCTAGAGGCATTTTCATTAATCAGTCTAAATATGCAAATGAGATTTTAAATAAATTTGATCTTTATAAAAGTGACCCTGTTGACACTCCTATGGTGGAGTGAACAAAACTGGACGAAGACCTCTCAGGGACCCCTGTTGACCAGACCAAATATCGCAGCATGATTGGGTCCCTGATGTACCTCCAGCCATAGGCCTGACCTTGTATTTGCTGTTGTGCATGTGTTGCTAATATCAATCTAGTGCCCACTAAAAACACATTGAGGCAGTTAAACAGTCATTCCCGTATCTCCAAGTAACCATCAATATGGGTCTTATGGTATCCCGAAAACAGGCCACCGCCATGGCACTAACCGCATACGCAGACGCAGACATAGCAGGTGTCAGATACTCGCAGAGTACATCTGGACATTGCTCAGTTCCTGGTGATAAGTTTAGTCCAGCTGAGGTCCATCAAATAAGCAAACCAGCAACGTCCATGCTCGCAACAGAGGCTGAATACATCGCGATTCTGGTTGTTGTGCCCAATCCTATGGAATGCGGTCCTCATTATCAAATTAATGGCATATTGCCTACAATCGCAATCCCAAGTACTGTGACACAAGATATGGTCCATCGCTCTTTGCCGCAACAACGTTCAGCACTCTAGGTCCTAAACACATCACATCCGACATCAATTTTTCATCATAGAAACAAGTTGGAAAATGATGTTTGAGGGTTACTATCGTGAGGACAGAGTATTACTGGCGAATATATTCTCTAAGGCGTTGCCCAGAGAACGATTGAATTTATTCTCCTAGAGGCTAGGCATGAGTGTATAAAGCGCGAGACACTCAAAAGTCTTCAGGAAGATTCATGATTGTAACGGATTGTCTTCAAGTATCGCTTTGTAATATGTACATATCTTACACCCAAAAAAAGAAAAGACAAAATACAAAAAATAAAAAACACTCAAAAAATCCAAAAAAATTCAGAAAAAGAAAAATTCCAAAAATTGTTTATTCTTTCAGACATGGTCTTTCGTTTATCGATAACAAAATACTGATCCTAGAAATGGTCGTTCAATAATGACAACGGGTCTTTAATGAAGCTCGATCAGAAGTTTAAAAACCTTTCAAAACATGTCCTAAATGGCTTGCAGTTATTCAGACTGCAACCCGCTTTTCAAAATGAGGAAAGGCTCGTCGCCAAAAAGACTGTTTGTTCCTAACAACCGAGGTGATTAAGTTCTCCCGGGCTAAAGAATACATTTATATCCTTGCAACTGATCTAATGTAAGCTTCAGTGCATTATATCTTGATTAAAAGAGAAGTATTCTTTTACATCCTCATACTTTTCCGTCTTAATGATTCTTCAGACAAATTATTGGATCTCAACGTGAGGTTTAAAAGCGGACTGTTGAAAAGTAATCGACTTGGTTTTTCATAATTGACACTCACTCAACGACTAAAGCTTTTAAATAGAAAACGGTCATGAATCTGAGGGGGAGAGTGGTTTTGTTTATTCAAAATTTAATGACATCTTTTAGGCATTTTCGTAATGACGGGTGAAGGTTAAGGTGGGAGTTAAACTAGTGTTAACATAGAAAAAGGTCCAATTGTGTCAATATAAGCATGGTTCTAGGGTCAAATGTGCTATTGCTACTTTGTATCCTAGTTCATTAAATGTGAAGTCCAATTGTGTCGCTTTCTTCATCCCCCGAGTTACTCAATCCATTAGTTGCTTTGTGCACCTAAATGCGTAAATACATAAGAAAAGGAGGACCATTAGTTTAAATATAACTTACATTAGTAAAGAAATAAAGAAAGAGAGGGGACCAATTATGCCAACTGCTGACAGGTAGATTTCTTGAACAAAAGAGGGGGTTGCGTTTTGACTTGGTCAAATATCACAAACTCAAGTCAACTTGTTGCGTTTCTCTCTCAAATTCTTCTACCTTTCTCTCTCGTTGCGTTTTGATTGATCTGAGATTTCTAGCGCATTTCTTCGCTTAAATTCTCGTGTGAATACCTCATCGAATCAAGGGTTAGTGTTTTAATTATTAGGGTATTTCGTTTCTTAATGCCAAGATGATTTCCAATGCCTGCTTTGATTCCCCGCCCCGTACATTAATGTCCCTATAATTTTCGAGTAGTGATTGCTATTTTAGAATAAGTTTAGGTTGCGAGTTGATAAAAATTCGTGGTTGCGTTTTGGTAGCAATACTCATGTTGCGTTTTAGGGTTTAGGGCTAAATTAATGTTGCGTTTTGAGTTATATTGATGTTGCGTCTTAGGGTTTTTAGGACTTAAATTCATGTTGCGTTTTGATGACTGTTCTTGATTGCGTTTTGTGATTATGTTGATGTTGCGTTTTAAGGTTCTAAGGGCTAAATTCATGTTACGTTTTGACTGTTCTTGATTGCGTTTTGTCAGTTAGTTCGTGCTTGCGCTTTAGGGTTTTAGGGCTGAATTAATGTTGCGTTTTATGGCCAAATTCATGTTGCGCTTTGACTGATGTTGCTTGATTGCGTTTTGATAGTTTAGTTCTAGATTGCGTTTTTAGGGCAAAAATTCATGTTGCGTTTTGAGTTTATATTGATGTTGCGCTTTGAGTTTATATTGATGTTGCGCTTTGAGTTTATATTGATGTTGCGTTTTAGGTTAGAAATGGTCTTGGTTGCGTTTTGAGAAGAAGTTCTTAGTTGCGTTTTAGTGGCTAAATTCATGTTGCGTTTTGGTGGCTAAATTCATGTTGCGTTTTGGTGGCTAAACTCAAGAATAGCGTTTTGATGTTATAACATAAATGGGGTTGCGTTTTGATTATAAGATTTCAAAACATGTTTCAAAACCCAACTCCTTCGTTATGAAATTTAAGAACAATTTAATATTAAAATATTCAACCCTCTATTTCAAAATTTTCTAAAATGACTGCGTTTTGACTTGTTTTGAATATTATAATCATTGCGTTTTGATGCCTGCGATTTAGAGTAAGAACTGTTGTTTGAGTATGACTTTGGCTTTTGATTTATTTGCGTTTTGAGTATACTGCGTTTTAGACTTCGTTGCTATTTGAAGCATAAAATGCGTATTGACTTTGTTGCGTTTTGAGTATGACGGCGTTTTGGACCTTCGTTGCGTTTTGGAGCATAAACTGCTTTTGACCTTAGTTGCTTTTGAGGTATGACAGCGTTTGACTTTGAGTTGCGTTTTGAGTATGACTGTTTGGGCGTTTTGACCTAGTTGTTTTTGAGTTATACTGCGTTTTGACATAGTAGCGTTTTGACTATTCCTGGTATAGATATCCTGCGTTTTTAAGTCTGAGCATGTCCCAAAATCCTTGCGTTTTGGGTCATGATCTTGTCATAGATTAAGTGTTGCTTAGAGTGTCTCATCCATTGCATCTTGTCCTGCATTGGTTGTAAATTGCCATTGAATCGTGTGGTTGTTTCGGTGTGTCTTGTTCACTCTTTGATGAGTTAACGTCCGTTAACTCAAGAGTTGACCAACCACACTGATTAACACTATAGCATGATCTAATAGTGCATTATCTTGATATTGAGTTCATATATGCTTACTTTCTTAGGCATAGTGCCTCTCATCTAACAACCCTTATCTGCATGCTCGTTCCTCTATGATTGTAACTTTGTAGAATCAATGGCTAATGCTGAACATGCACCTGCAATGGCATCACCCGTCCGTACTGATGAACAAATAGTGCCACATAATCGATGGGTGCCAATTGGGAAAAGCAACTGCATCGAATGAATAAAAATCTCATACGCTGTCCTATTTTCAAGATCGATGTTGACATAGCTCAGCAAACAAAATTCTTCAGAGCCTTTACTGCGTCATCAACAATCCCAGCTATCTATATTCAACAATTCTGGGATACTATTTGTTTTGACAGAAAATCTGGAAGTTATAAGTGTCAACTAGACGAGCAATGGTTTAATCTCTCTCAAGACACACTCAGAGATGCCCTCAAATCACACCAGTTCCGACTCGAGCACCGCGTTTAGCCTTCTCTTCTCCTCCAACTCCTAAACCCTTTGTTGAATTTGTCAATAAGTTGGGGTATCCAAAGGAAGTCATGCACTTGTCCAATGTCACCACTAATGACATGTTCCAACCGTGGAGGGCACTAGCAACCATTATCAATCTGTGCCTTACGGGAAAGACTTCTGGATTTGAAAGGCCGAGAGCCCCAGCGCTACAAATCCTTTTTGAGGTATTTGACAATCGAGCGTCACATCGACATGCTGAAAGGATTGGGGGAAGAATTCACTAAAATCCATCCACCCTTCACCAAGAAGACAAAAAGGAAGTGGCACAACATACCTCCTTGTGGAAGAAAAAAGCAACTCTTATCCTTATTCAAGTATCAAGTTCAACTAAGTTGATCATATTTCACCTGCAACGGCTGCACAACTTCCACCCAAGACCCGAGTCTCCACTCCATTTGCCTACCGAGGAACCTGTACTAGGTCATCTCAAGTTCAGTGCTAAGGGAAGCAAACGAGAAGTCTTTGGGATGACAATACCGAATGAACTCATCAATGATGTCATTCGAGGAGCAGACTACTATGATGCTTATCTTGAAAAAGTTGCACAGCATCAACGGTACATCGCGGGTGAGGAACTAAGTGATCCTGAATCTCCTGCACCAAAGCCAGCCAAGCCAACCAAACAAGCAAAACCAAAGGCAACTGAGCAATCAACCGTTTCTAAATCTAAAGCCAAGAAGTCTAAACCTGCACCGGCCAAACCTAAGGAGAAGAAGCGCAAGCCGGTGTCAGAATCGTCTGAGGCCCAACCACTAGCCAAACGTGCTAAAGCAGGGAAAGTGATTAAGAAGAGATCTGTTAAGAGTTCTAAGCAGTTGGTAGATGAATTTATTGATGAAGGGGTTCCTACTGCTAAACCCAGCCTTGAAGACACAGAGGAGGCAATACTGCAAAAGGTTCTAGAAGAAAGCTTAACAGATGCTTACCCTACTCAAAGGGGTCCTCTCCCTCCTGTGGTTATCAGGGAAACTGACGCTGGGAAATTTCAACCACTGCCAGAGGTACCGGGAAAGGGGAAAGAGAAAGTAGGTGAAGAACAAGCTGCTCAAGTTCTTCTACACCTTCAGACTACTAAGAAAAAGAGCCCGACTGAACAGTATATCTTTCAGAGACATACTCCCGTACCATATGAATCAGCGGGCCAAGAGTCTTCCTCTCTATATGCTGAACGTGGATTATCTGGCAGTGACACGGAGTCTGATGAAGAAATGCCTTCAGTGATTAGAAGTGGGGCTCAAGACGAAGGCCAGGCTGGATCAGACCCTGGTACACTAGCTGAAGGCCAGGCTGGATCAGACCCTGGTACACCAGATGAAGGCCAGGCTGGACCAAACCCTGATGATGTTGCTGAATCCCTACCATTACCAACTCCGAGTGTTCTCGCTGGACCAAACCTTGAACACTCGGATGTTGAGATCACTGATCGCTCCAGTCAACCACAACCTGAGCATATGGATGAAGGGTTTACGGCCACGGCATACCCTGATGTACAGGAGAATCTAAAGCTTACAGTTGATGAACAGGTGATACCAGAGGAACCTGTCAGCTCTACAGGGACGTTGTCTTCTCTACAACATCTCGCCAAAGACTTCAGCTTTGGTGATCAATTCTTGAATGACAAACCGTCTGAGGC
>BQNB010032031.1:0-53498 GCA_026074375.1 Tanacetum coccineum
GGCTGGAAAAAGAAAAGTAGTTATAGTTAAGGTTTTAACCTTGTTCTCTATAACCATGGCGCTGATACCATTCTGTAACACCCCTATTTTTGACATATAGCAGCGGAAGCTAATCTAAGGTATTACTTTATAGTACAACAGTCATAATCATAGAAAATGACCCATAAAGAGATGTTTTAGAAAAAGTTTGTTATCATTCATTATAATCAAAGTTTTTACAAAAAGCAGGTCACAAAATCTAAAACTTAAAGTGTGAATGATAACAGTTCAGCCATCTTCAAGTCCGAGCCACTTCGTGCCTTAAGTTGCTCAAATACGTGAGATAACATGCTTAAAAGAGTCAACACAAAGGTTGAGTGAAATTCATCGGTTTATGATAAATAGTGTGAATACAAGTCATAATAAACAGTGGGTTTTGTTGTCTTACCCACAAGTGTAATTGAGTTCAATTATTATAGAAATTAGTATTTGTTATTATTACGTCTAAGCTCATGGCACCCAAACTGACTGGTGTATATATCAACAATGATATATATAAAGATAATGGCCCCTGGTGTAAATAATTGCCATATACCTATGATATTCAAATATAGTATGTTTGGTTACCTATCCGGCTAACACAAACGGGATTCGTCAATCCCAATAGGCCTATTTACAATATTCGCGTTCACTCGCAAGTGATTAATGGTCCATGATAGTGAGGGACTTTTGGCATAAAAGGACTTAGACAACAGATGCAATATTATATCACAATAGCATAGATTTAGAAAACACTTGTATTCGGTTTATAGCATGTATCCCCCTCACGTGTTTATGAAAACGTTAAAGAGATTTAAAAGTAAGGCTATGAACTCACTAAGTTTTTAAAAAGTAATCACATTGCTATAAAATAAACGATTATGTAAAAGTGTTTGTAAACAAGCATGTATCCCCCTCGCGGGTTTATAAAACATGTAAATAAGTAAAAGCGAGGCTATGAACTTCACCTTAGCAAGGTAGTTTGATTGATGATAAAAGTGTATCGAGCGAAAGTAGCAGCTTCATCACGCAACCTGGGTAATATGTCAAGTCTTAGTTTGATTGGATATGTTTTATGTCATAATGTAATATCATTTTGATTGAAATATTATGGAAATATTGTATCACTATTCGGGCAATCATAATTCAGAGGCCACGCAGTATTGTTTGAGGAGTCAGGGCATTTTAAATCATAAACCCAGCAAACTCGTCAAAACAAATACCCAAATCCAACCCCTCACATGAATTTCCCTAGTAACGTGATACGATAAGATTTTTAGTTGCTTCAAAAGCTAGTCGATGATAAATTACGTTAAATATATAACATAATTGGTTTATAAGGCGTCGATCGGTGATTAATAACGACGAATGTGTCGGGTTTTAATAAAATCAAGTTTTATAATATTAATATATATTTTTATAATTTATATAAAAATATAATATTTTATTATGTTTGCAAAAATGGCAGAATATACCCTCGGACTATAAACTTTTACATGTTTAGTCGTTTATATATAAAGTATATACAATTTAAACCTTTAACTTTGAAACTTGGCAAAATAGGTCCTAATAGTTATAACTTTAATAAAATGACATTTTCAGCCCCTATAGTTATAAGTTTCAAAAAGTTACAATATATACCCCTTGCGTGGAAAATATTTACAAAACAAGTCCATAACGCCATGCAAGCTTATTTTAGGATTCCAAATGATATTTGCAGGTTTTGGCTTATTAGTATAAGCTAAAATAAGATGTTTTAACGTAATGAAAGTTTAGGAAAAGGATTCGTTTAGCTAGAAATCAAAACGGGTCGTTTTAGGGTTTTTAAATAAAAATGCATGGTTTTTACGTTCAAATCTTTTAACAAGAGTTTATATACGATATTAAGAGTATTATAAACATTATTGTACAGAATATAAGCTTATGGAACAAGATCTTAGGCTTACTTAAGCTAAAATGGGTCGAAATGGTGTTTTAGGACTCGTACGCCTAGAAAATGCTACTAGACTTCGTTTCTATTGGTTCTTGGCTTCTATTATGAGCTTAGGGACTTCAATTTACCTTCCTTGATCTGTGTTAAGACTCCATTGTTGTATTTGATGAGTTTTGTGGTGTGAAGAAATGTATGTGAGTGTATGCGTATATATAGGGATGAAAACACTTGGTGGCCAAGTTTTCTTGGTATCTAAGGGTTTGATAAGTATCCTAGCTAGCTTAGGTGAGTAAGGTATGCTATTAGGGTGAGTATTATAAGCTAGAAACAAGCCATGAAGTGTTAGAGGGGTGTTTGGAGGCCACGACATACAAAAGGTGGCAAATGGGTATCTAGAAGCCTTGGTACTTAAGGATGGTGATGGAGGTTCTTGTAAGCTACTAGGGTGGCTGCTAGGTGATGTCATGGAAGTGCTTGATTAGTAGTTTGGATTAAAAATGGGTCGAAATTGAATAAAAAGGGTGCCGGGTATGGTTTTGGTTTGGTTTGGGATTTAGGGTTTTTAATTTGAATTAGGGTTAGGGTTTAGTATAGATTATGGTTTAGGATTAGTGTTACGATTAAGGTTTAGGGTTTAGGATTAAGGTTTAGGTTTAGTTTTAAGTTTAGGGTTTAGTTTTTAGGTTTAAGTGATATTAGGGTTGTAGGGTTTTGTTTTAGGGTTTAGGGTTTTTAAGGCATGTATTAGGGCTTAGAATTAGGGTAATTAGGGATTACATGTTGTAAATTGAGCATAGTACCTTGTACTAAAGAGATGGTACGAAATCTAGAATGAAAACGGGGGTAAAACGACTATTTTGGATGTTTATGCTTAATGACTTGTACCTTGGGATTTTAAGGATTTGTACATTGATTTTGAGGGAGTTTATATTTCAAATTTTGTGTATTAATACTTGTACACATGCTTTGAATAATTGTACATTGATTTTTTATGGATACATTACATATAATTAGGGTTTTAATATAAACGTTTAAAGTTTAAAGCTTGTTTTGATATACCATTTTGGAAGGTACGTTAAATGGATAATGTACTTAGTAAAAATGATATTAAGGTACAAACTTGACATTTTAGGATGTTTACAGGATGTAAACACAGATATGGATAGCACAGGTAGGTTGCGTGAGCTTGTTTAGTTTGCTATGTAAACAATGCTACATAATTGAATATAATAAAGCGAAAAATTTCCCCGTACAAAGGTGATCATAATATAATAATTAGATATTTCATTGATGAAAATTTTGGGTTGTTATAGTCCCCCATCCTTACAGAAAGCTCGTCCTGAGATTTAGTTGAATGCCTGAGTGATGTCAAGGAATGATTATGAATTGTAAGAGAGTTGCTAATCATGTTGGATACAGATTTGGAAATGAACAGATGATGACTAGAGACTTAATTGTATGAAGGTAATAATGATAATGATTTAAATCAAGAAAAGTAATTATTTGTACAAATGGATTGAAAGAAACTTGTTTGTACGAATGTCATACTTAAGCCCGCTCATTTATAATTTGTCATTTACAAACAGAGGCGTCCCAATCCTTGTAATTGGGAATTTATAAATTCATAGTTCGGTGGTTTATGATTTCCTTATTCAAATGAAGAAGCGTCCATATTATCAGTCGAGGATAAAATGTATGAGGTGAGTATTCAATATTTGTCAATTTTGATATCATCAGATAACAAAGTGTAATGGAATCATCACTTTATTATTTCATAGATAACTTTATCTTACATATCTTACATCATTGAAACTTTAAGAGTGTTGACACTTATGCTACGCGTCTCGTGGTAGGATCCTAGATAAAAACATCAAATGATAAGGATAATAGCTTGGTGTTTAGGGTTTTTAAACTTATAAGGTGTGTTTCAGAAGATCTTTCATATATAACTGGTGGTGAACTTGAATATCCTAAAGAGTTATTTCTAGAGTGGAAATCCTAAAGTGAGCAAAAGCAAACTTGTCTCTATGTATGCTTCCCTGTGGCCCTGTTTCTTGCTTTTGAGCATTGATTTGCATAATGTCCTTTCTTTCCAAAGGCATTACAAGTTACAAATCCTGTTTGTAGATTGTTTCAAGTGGTTGGTCTATTGTTTCTGTAGTTCTTGGTTAGATTACCTATCTTGTTACAAGTTTGACACTCGACAGTGCAAGGTCCTTGACAATTTTTTAAACTAGACCTTTATATATATATAATATATAAAATATATATAATAAGTATAATCTAAAAATAATCAATGAAACCGAGAAGTAGTATAGAATATTCCCGGGTCGTTTATCCCCAACGAGGCTGTGCTTGAAAATCGGTACAGTTGGAAAGTTGGAATTTGAATGGTATTAATGATTAAGAGGATTAGAAAGCTAAATTATCTACTAATGTGCAAAAACGATTAAGAAAAACCTAAAAACTATGAAATAAAACAAAATAAACGAGAGCACGAGCCCCGAACAAGGGGTCAAAAACCTAAATTCTTAAAGATTGACCCTACAAAGAAATTTTTGCTTCTAATCTACTCTAGGTGACTAAAAATGAAGAATAAAAAAAACTAGACTGAAAACGGAGTTAAAACGAGCTTAAAAATGAGAAAACAAAAAACGTAGTCGAAACCCGAGCTTTAAAAAGTGAAAACTTGCAAAGACGACCCTACGAAAGTTTTTCTATTTTTCCTAAGTAAAATATGATAAAAGAAAATTTTCTAAAATAGAAAAATATTTTTTTGATTATTATTTTATTTTTTATGAATTAAAAACAGTTTGAAAGAAAATAAAATATTAAAAATACTAAACGTTGATAAAAAAATCTCAAAAAATTACAGAGAATAGCTTATGTGATACTGGTCCTAGGAAAAATAAGAAAAAGCAGGCTGGCTTATTGAATAAGCCAGAATAAGCTCGAAATGGGCTGAAAGCTTATGGGCCTAAACGTGTATAAGAATTAAATGTTGCAAGGACTAATTGAAAAAGTCCCAAGGGCGAACGGTTAAGAGTGTGTGCTGTTGAACGAGAGGTGAGGGGTTCGAGTCCCACTTACCCACTTTTTTTTTATTGCTACAGTAACTTTTTTTTAAAAACTTTTTATACAAACTAATTAAGCACATGTAAATAAGCATTTTATGTAACTACAACTAGTTTTGAAAAGCAAGAAATAAGCTGAAAATGAGCACGAAAGATGGCAGTTTAGCTTAATTTAAAACTAAGTCTAATGTAAGCTAACTTTTATGCAACTAGGGGATAAATAAGCAAAGGTAAAGTATACTAAGCTGACATAGACAAAAAGGAGAGCACAATAAGCAACTAGGAAAAAGATTTAAGCAAAAGGTAACAACAATATAAGCAGAAAAGTAAGCTACTTAACAAGGCAGACCAAACTATTTTACACTAAGGCATAGGGGGCAAACTGACTAAGTGGCTTATATGGGAAATTTGGCTCAGGCAAAGAGAGAATAAGCAAAAACAGACCCTAACCTAATCTAATAGGCTGATGCAATCAAAATAGACAGAAAGGCCATAAAACTAAAATAAGCTATAAGCCCTATCCTGCATACCAAACAGTCAATAAGGGTACTTTAGGCTTAAAATTAAGCACTAAAGAGAGGGCGTAAGGCTTATGGCTTATAGGGTCTTGTAGCTCAGCCTATGAGCTTCCTAAAAATCTAAAAATCTCAACTAATCTTAACTTAAAAAAAGCTAAATAAAAAGGGCTGAAAGGAAGGGTTTTGCATCAGGGGAGCTTTGAGGTTTTAACAGTTTAGAAAAAGCTTTAAGAAAAACTCAAAAAACAATTTTTAGACTTAAAAACTTGGGCAAACAGGTTAAAACATACTTAAAAGCCAAAGGAAAACTAAAAAGGACTAAACCTAATGCATTAACATTCAAAAGAGACTCAAAACAAGACTCAAAAAAGGCAGGTTTAAAAACAAAATCAAATAAGCTTTAAAAATTGTCCTTTGACACAATTTTGAACATTTTTTTTAGAAACACTCAAAAAACAAACATTTGGAAACTTAAATCCTTAATCCTTTAAAAACATCTTAAAAGCAACTACAAAAGCTTGTCAAAGATGATAAATGACCTAAAAGGTTTTTTATCCAATTTTGACATTCGTTTGGCCCTTGTGCCTAACACCCCTTTTAAATAAAGCCTAAAATCTAAATTTTAATCTGATTAAAGGTGGTTAGCCTAGAAACTTGAAAACAGATTATGACAAAAGCTAGAATAATAAAAATAAGCACTACAACAAAATTAAAGCAGGTAAAAATATGCTAAATAAGATCTAAGCAGTTTTTCAGGAAATACGCAGAATCAAGTAAAACTTACATAAAAGTCAAACAAGCATTTGAACAAGACAGCAAACATCAAGAAACATAAAATAATCAGGAAAAATAGAAATAAGCACAAATTTAGCATTTCTACAGTAACAATAAGCAAAATCTTAAAAGAAGGTGTAACTTTTCCCTTGCTCAAACATGGAAAACAAAGATAGTCTACAAGCTCCAGCTTGTATAAAACAAGCTGGTAAGGGTCTATAAGCTCTTCCAAATCAGCTTATCATCCAATTTTTGCTGACGAATTTTAAGGAGTGAGATTTTTTTTGATTTCTTAAGACTTTTAAATACCTAAATAATTTAGAGTATAAAACAGATTATAAATGGCATAAATGAAGCTTATGGTGAATATAAAAACCATAAAGTGTGCTAAAAAGATTGAAGACCAGGATTTTAGAACCATAAACTAGATTTCGTTAAAACCAAAACATATTACAATGCTTGTATTAAAAACTTAGAACTATGTTAACTAAAAAAAACTACTTAACTAACTGCCACCAAGGGCTTACAGAATTGAGGCTCAATTATAAGAAAGACTAAGAGTTTCTAGGTCTTCAAGTCTTTGGCTTCTCTTTCCATGGTTTCTATTGTAAGAGAAACTCAAGCCTTGTCTTGTTTTGTGATTAAAAGCAGTAAAGCAATCCACCAATCAAAGTTAAGATAAATCACACAGTCAAATCATCTTGAGCCTTCAATTGAGCCTTCATCCGTGTAATCCTTATCTTGCCATGGTGTTTAAAGAGGACGTTGCCATGGTGGACAAGTCCCATGTTGGTGTGGGGATACTTGGTGGTGACCTATTTTGGATGGTTTGAAAATGCCCAAGGTGTTTTAGAGGGACAGCAGGGGGTTTTGATGTTGCTGAAAAAAAGAAGGTAAACTTTGTTTATCTTGTTTAAAAGTGACAGGGAAAGAGTTTTTGGTGTTTGGCATATTTGGTCCCTTAAGTTATAATTGTATTGCAAGTAAGGACCCTGTTTTTTAGGATACTAGTTTGAGGATTGGCAGTTGCACCCCTTAACTTGTATGTTGGCTTATATCTATAAGGTTTTTGGCTATTTGTTTAGTAATAGGGCCCCGTTGAAAGTAAAATGGCCTCATTTGGTCTCAAATGTACCCTTAATGGGCTCCCTGGCCCTTAGATGTAAGGTGGGCCCATTAAGACTTCTCGATTATGGCTTCGTCTTGACTTTGACATTTTGTTGACTTTTTGGTCTAGGCATCGATTTGACTTGTCTTTTTCGCATGCTTTACCGATTCCGTGCTCGGTTTTGTCGTTTTTTGCTTGATATTTTGTCCTTTTGTCGCTTCCATTTCCTCACAATATAAATGCAAAAGACAAATACAAAGTATTTTTGTAACGTTTTTCTTGTCATTTAAGTCGATTTTATGGTTAAAACTGGTAGTGTAATGAAACGCCTACCAGCAGTAGTGGAACGCTGTGGAGAGAATGGAGAGGCTACTTGCTTGATAAGGGGACATTTAAAAAACAAGACAACAAATAGCCTTAAGTATTTTTGGATCAAAGAATTGTCTATCTCCAACATATTGAAATGGTTACCAAAACTTATATATAGGGTTTACTTTGCCATTGTTTTGCTAATGGTGTGTATAATGTAACTGTTGATGCACTTTCAAGAATGCAAATCCGGCCTGAACTTTGAGTAACATTGGACAGCCTCTATCGATCTATAGACTTTGTTCAACAGAATAGTGGATAATGGGACCGAAGATCACACTTGAAAGCATTGATTTCTAAGTATGCGACGATCCTCAAATGAAAAAGGTCATGATACTTAGCATAATCAACAATTAGAGAAAAGGAAGAATTAATGGAGGGAAGATAAGTTTAAGGACAAAGTTGTTGCGACAATCTATGGAGGAGCAGAGTGGTGGTCATTTTGGAGTTAAGGTGACACTCTAAATTAGCTTTAGGTTTTAACTAGAAGAAAATTGAAAAACACGTACAACACATTATGATACATGTGAAGTCACCAAAGATATAAGCCTAATTTGAAAGCATATCCCGTACTGCAACATACTATACCCATCCTACTAGTATTTGGAACTAGTATCTCTAATGGATTTCAATAGAAGGCTACCCAAATCCACAAGGTCAAATGTCATATTGTGGTGGTAGACATATAGAGCAAGAACTTCCATTTCAGGCACTCTCTCATCCTTTCAACTGCATCTTCTCAAGTGGCTAAAAAATTCATGGGATAATGTCTATAAACTTCATGGATTACCAGAGAACATTGTGTCAGACAAAGACAAGATTTTTGTAAGCTCATTTTAAAAGGAGTTATTCAAGCTATTGCAAGTCAAATTGAATATGTTTATTGCATATCATCCACAGTCTGATGGTCAAACTGAAGTGGTTAATAGATGTTTGGAGTGCTACCTTAGATGTATGACTGGTGAACAACCAAGGCAATGGGTTAAATGGTTATCATTAGCTGAATGGTGGTACAACACTAACTTCCATACTTCCATTCATACAACTCCTTATGAAGCAATATATGGGAAACCACCACCAGTTCATATTCCATACATAGGAGGAGAAAGCAAAGTTGATTTGGTGGATAAGACTCTAAGAGAAAGGGAAGCAGCTGTGGAGGTATTGAAATTTCATATTAGTAGAGCTCAAAGTAGAATGAAATCTCATGCTGATAAAGGAAGAACTGATAAGCCATTTGATTATGGTGATTGGGTCTTTTTGAAGCTACAACCACATAGACAAGTTTCTTTAAGGCAAGGGAAACAAAATAAGTTCTCTCCTAAGTTCTTTGGTTCTTTTAAAGTCATACAAAGGATTGGGGATGTGGCTTATAATTTAATGGGTTTTACAACTAATATAACTTTTACATTCTAAAATAATATTTGACCTCATAGCAAGTAGAAAAAAGGGGCTGTGATAATAGGATGAATAAGATTATTAAATCTGATTTCAATTCTTTACCTATTAGTTTTTAAAACATGTCAAGGAGTCACGTATGGTTCATATCTCAATGTCTTTCTTCACATAGAAATCTAGCACTCATTATTGACCTGTATGACCTCATATCAACTCCAATCTAAAGCACACC
Organism: Tanacetum coccineum; assembly: GCA_026074375.1. Taxonomy (NCBI): domain Eukaryota; kingdom Viridiplantae; phylum Streptophyta; class Magnoliopsida; order Asterales; family Asteraceae; genus Tanacetum; species Tanacetum coccineum. The sequence continues at coordinate 9,425 of BQNB010032031.1, forward strand.
ATGCTTCATAATTTATTTTCTTGTTCTCTACATTTATACACTTTAATTTTTTCTTCTCCATACTCTTTCTCTTCAGTCATCACCTAACAGAAAGCCCATATCTATATCTTTATCTAGAGACACTTTAGACAATCATACACCTCTCTTTAATGAACCTACAATAACAAAAAATAAAAATAATATGCCCAAACAAAATATATTAGAATTATTTATAAAAGCAAAAGTAATACAAACATAACACGTATAAAATTATAGAGAAAACATATATATTTAAAATATAACAATATACTACTAAACAATTGCCTATAGCAAATGTTCCAATCATATAACAACATTAAATAGATGAAATACAAACTGCAACAATAGGTAACATCAAAATTGAATTGGTGATAATAATTTTTCTAGCTAACATTAAACATTTATGTACATGCATAACGACCAATAATCACTGCTAAGAACCCAAAGCTCCAACCAAACTCAAACTAAACAAACGCAAAGCAATAGCGCTTAGAAAATAGTGAGACCAAACTCAAACTATAACATACGCAAAGCAAAGTAATACAAAACCATACATGCGCATATGACAAAGAAAAAAGCATATAATAAACCAACACAACATACCAAAGAATGGATGGGAAAGGATGGATTGACTGGAGGGAAGATTGAGAAGACTTTTGCAAGTGAAATGAGGAGGGGTAGTTTTTATAGAGGAGTTTTGAAGTGTACTGTTCACAAACAGAACAGGTTGTTAATTTGTGAATTGTTAGTATTTAAAATGGGCATTAAGAATTTTAGCAGTTACAAATGTCTAATTTAATTGGCTGTTACATACCTTTATCTTAAATGGATTGTACAAAACATTGAAGACTTGAAGCTGTTACAAACACCGCGACCGCAACACAGAAACCAAAACTACCAGCCAAACCACCTTACCCAAGACAGCCGGCCAAAACCACCTAAAGTATATAAAACGTGTGGTGACAGACGACATGCTGTTGGAAAATGGTGGTGCAGAATTAGTTGATGTTGAAACATTAGTCGATATCATATCGGTTAGCGATGTATTTAAGGTTTAGATAGAGAGAGAGAGAGAGCATGAAAGTAAATAATGGCTTGTGTGCTTGTATTTTGTGTGAGTTCGTGTGTTTATAATTACCAACAATAAATGGACTCTGTTGTGTGTAATTGGTTTAATGGGGGTTACACAAAATGTTTGAGATGGACTGTACGAATTTGGCTTTTATGAAACGACGAACATAAAATACCCTTTAAATTTTCATAGTAACCTAATAAAAATAAAATGCTTTATGAATGTTTAGTATGTTTACATACTTTACAATTTATCAAGATATATATATATTTTCTAAGAAAGAATTTATTTTACTTAAAATTTTTAGGACTTCTAATTTAGAAATTAGCTAAATGCTTTATAAAGTATAAGATGTAAGTTTTACATAAATCAGAATGGTGGAATTATAAAAAAAAAGAAATCAAACTAATAATAAGACAAAGACAAACGGGCAAACAAGCTACCCGCTAGTCATTTTTTTTGAAAATTGCAAATCCAATACATTTAAAAACCACTTTCGTTGGATCCCAAGGTGTCAAAATTTTGTGCATAACTCGTTGACCTCCGCTGATAGCTCCATCTCCCCGCCTCAGGTGCAAGGAAACCAAAAGTATCAAACGCAAAAGGAATAAACACGTGTTGATTTTTAATGCATGCTTTCTCGTGTTTTGTCACTTTTGCACAAGGCGCTTTACAAAGCAGCCCAACCCCCCTGTAAAACCCCGTCTACTTAACCCCACGAGAAGAGAAACCCCGGTCAAATCCACACACGCATGTTTCCCTCCAACCCATCCAAAAACCAAAACGTTCGTCTGAGTGGGATCTTCCCTCTGACAGGTTATTCAAGTTTAAAAGGTTGCAAAGTTTAATATTTTCCGCTTTAATGCAGAACAACTATATTGTGTTATACGACTTACTAACGAATTTGCTTCGGAAGATAAAATTAATTTTAAAATGTTAGTATTTGTGTAAACGGTATTTTCCAAATTAAAAGTGAATAATTAACAAATTCTAGAGAAACAAAAAGAATTTAAAATATGATTCCAAATTAAAAGTGAAAGGATTTATCCCGCGCTTCGTTGCGGGTGAGGCATCTGTAATTCGTTTAATAAGTAATGACTTTCGCATTTTGCATTTTTATTTTTTTGTTGTGGGGGGGGGGGGGGGGGGGGGGGGGGGGGGGGGGGGGGTGTGTGGTGTTGTTGTTTTGTTTTTGTTTTTTTCCCATCAGTGAATTGTATAAAGCGTTTTTTGTAAGCAAATAATATAGCCTTACAATTTTAAATCCTCCAAAGAATAAGCATATTATTAAACCCGTGTCGAAGTTACAATTAAACAAAACCTTAATACATACTTGATTAATTACTTATCGCCAGTATCCTTTTTGAAATGATATCCTCACATTGTGAACGTCATCAGCTTCTAACCATGGTTTTTTTGGCCATGCGTCATGAGGAGCTTGTCACAATTAGGGAAATTGAGTCTCCCCCCCCAGCCTTTCCTGATTCCTCTTGCTTGTAATGGTACGAATAAAAGTATGAGGTTAATCCTACCTATTGTGTGACGCTGTAGAATCCAGTAGGTGCTGAAAATGGCATGATTTCCCTTTTCAGATAGATCAAGAACCTATACACTAACATAGATTCCTAATCATAGATAGAATACTTTTCCGTATGTATTTCAATAGCCGCAATATCATTTTACTAATAAAGGGTAGTAAAAGAGTATATCTATTCAAGGTACACATTTGTCTTAGCCGAGACAAATTGTCCATCAATAAACGCTAAAAATGGATAAAGATTTTTTTTGGCAAAAGAAGTTATATTGATTGAAATCAATATACCTATCTGATAAATGCAGGTTCATACCGACCTTTACACTTTATATGGAACCCAATAGTGATGACGTGAAGCGGTAGAACAAATGGAGCTGATGAAGCAGCTTCTTTTGTGCTCAGCAATCTTATCAAAAGTACTTGTGATATGACCAATGCTGCAATTATGCATCCATGACCATCATGCCAAAATGCGGCACTACTATTAATATATTGTTCAACATATTTTTCTGCAGTTATTGCTTGAAAAATATAAAAATAATAAACTCTTTTATGTTAACGCGAAAAGTTAATGGGATGATTACAATTGAATTACCTAATGAGATAGACAACATTCAGTGAAAGAATAACGCACAGAAAAAAAGGAGGGGTCAAAACAACATAAGTAAGCCCAATCAGAAAATAAAATTGAATCTGAGGCTTGCCTGTGTTAAAAACGGATTCTTCTGGCATCCGTATCGTGATAATTGAGAGTTACACAAATCGACTTAACCCACCCCTATATTGACCTGCACCAAAAAAAAACATTTCGAAAAACGTTTTTACACGTCTCATCATAGAAAAACACAAACAGAAACTTGATCAATAATCACCAAGATGAAATCTTTTTAAAAAAAACACACATATAAAAAAGAAAAATTTATGCAACATACTTTAATTTACCTTCATTTAAACTTCGGTGTGTCTGCATTCGCCATATACCTCTCGTCAAAAACCAAAAAAAGAAACAATCAGTCATAATCTCACTTACCCGCATTTATCAACCCCCTTAAAAAAAAAAAACGCATTTTACTTGCGACTAAATGTTTATACGTTTATTACTATTCTAGGCCTATCAGCTTATGACTATGAAGCATATTAGTCAACATAAGCTCATAACCTCATAACTGATATGGGGGGGGGGGCCCTAGAAAAGTAAATAAGCCCGTATGCTTCAAAGCTGATCGTAACCATTAAAGTTACGCAATTAAATTCGAAGATGCTTTACAATAGATAACAGTTAAAAGGTGCTAACTGTGGTATAAGTATCACTTAGCAGGAGTGTGACACTTTACAGAATTACATAAAAAAATTGTCTTGGTCCTATCAATGGGTATATAGATGTAAATTATATATATATAATTTATATATATATAATAATAAAAAAATATATATATATATATATATATATATATATATATATATATATAATAAGGCAATTACGGAGAACATAAATATTGTCAAGTTAAAACAAAACTAATTTGAATTTGTTCAATGTCGATGTGTAACATTAAATTTATTTTACTTGAACAATATGCGAATATATATTAATTATCAGTCAGGAGTATATAATTATATATATATATATATATATATATATAAAATAATATAATATATATATATATATATATATATATATATTATATATTATATAAAATATATATATAAAAATAAGATTATTATATGAGAACTCATATTTATTGCAGAACTTCTAACAGAAACTATTCTAACCAATCAGAATGTAATAAAATTGTTTTCCATTATTTTAATTCAAGTTATTATCTAGGGATATTTGGGTATTTTATTAAACACCGTTTTTTTTGTCAAAGTTGAAACCCTATAATCAAATGTCTCGAATTATTTTTGATTAATTGATATTAAGATTTATAAATTAATGATATTATTATTAAGGATTTTGTTTTACTGATATTTAATAAATGTCCTTGAGTAATTAATGATATTGTTTTATTCTCAATTTATTTTGTATAGATTGCACCTCTAATAATAAATGATGCGATTTATTCTCTAATAATAAATTATACATTTTATTTTTGATAATAAATAACAACAAGATTTACAATTCCATGATTATTAAAATGTGTTTCAATTAAATGGTGATTTTTTTTTAAAAACAGGTATGTACTTATTTAGAACATGTATGTAAACATGTATGTTTTTTAATTGTAAAACATGTATGTACTATAGCACATGAATGGCTTATAAAATTTGAAACATGGTTGTACTATTCATTATGAAACATGTATGTTTTTTCATTTTGCAACATATATGTTCTTTTTAATTATAAAACATGAATGATTTATAATAAGAGAAACATGTATATTTTATTTGTGAAACATGTTATGTTTTTTATCATTTTAAAACATCATGTGATCTTTTTTTATGTATAAATCCTGCCCTATATTTTTGTATAAAGCTTCCTAAAATAAATGACACGATTTATTTTGTGTTATTGAAAATTCCAATTTAGATTAACACTTTTGAAACATCTAAAATAAATGATAATGATTGTAACTACAAAAAATAAAGATACTTATTGTACACCCTAAAATAAAGGATATTGATTGAACCCCTAAAATAAAGTATGCTTGTAACTCCTTAAAATAATCAAATGATATTGCTTTAACTTTCCTAATATAAATCGATATTTATTCACACCCTAAAATAAATGATTATGTTTAATACCAATTATACCCTTATTTATACATTCCAACCAAATTTTAATTTCAGTTATTTACATAAATGCCATCATGCATTAGTGACCATTGATTAAATGATAACATAAATATTGTCAAGTTAAAACAAAACTAATATGAATTTGTTCAATGTCGTTCTGTAACATTAAATTTATTTTACTTGAACAATATGCGAATATATATTAATTATCATTCAGGAGTACGTACCGTGTCCTGAAAATTAACTTGTTTACAGGCAGCCTTATAAACAATTTCCACCACCTATTTAAAAGAGCTTTTAAGCGAAAGTGATTGTTCAATCCAAATCCAAACACCGTTTACAATAACCTTGTCAAATTCATCATTTCTTCACTCCTGTTGTACACTTTGGTACTCACAGACTCCATCCGGTTCCATAAATTCATTTTCAGATAAGCTAAGGTTGTATAAAAAAGTAAAAAGGATCGACAAATGATTAGGCTCAGATTTGTATATGGTGGTTAGCTCATAGAAGTATCTGAATACCGCTACGGCTGCAAAGAAATCCAGTTGCATAACATCCATATATGCTATGCCATCCGGTCATTTCCCCGCCAAGTTAGGGTCGGAACTTCAATGGCCCGTTTCATTTCTCTCAGATTACAACAATCATCATAGCCAAAAAATCTTTCATAAAAAACCAATTGAAAGCGTTAAAAAGAACTATCATGTAACAAATGAACATCAAACGATCAGTATTTTCGTACACTTCACAAACACCCCTGTTTCGAAACCAATTAGTGATTTCTAATCTAGAATACGTAATAAACTGCACTTGCATTAATCCATGCCTTGGATGCGGCTGTGGAGGTTGCTGAGGCAAAGGATTCTCGCTCTCTACCATCCTTCCACTTACCGCATCGTCTCAATCAATTAAAACGCACCGTGTAACATTTGTGAAATCAAGAACTATGTTCCCAGCCTATAAACAACTTATCATCATTGCCTGTTGTTTACATCACATTGTCCATAGAAAAGGCAAAAACGTGTAAGAAAGCAATACCACAATGTACGTTCCGAGCACAATGTAGCTAACTGTTGTTTCCGCTTATTTTGCGCTTATGAGACTTTATTTGATCCGGCTTATATACTATAAGCCTATTTTTTAACGCTTATCCAAATTATATAAATTAACAAAACTAACAAAAAGAGAAAAAGCTAGGTGCAGTAAATGCTGACCCAACACGATCCCGACCCGCCTAACCCGGTCCATACACTGGCCCTTAAAAATTATAATTAATATAAAGATAAAAGAGAAAGGTACTAAGATATATGAATTACATGTAAAAACACTATAATTAAAGATGATAAAAAAAATTTAAAAAGAAATTGTATTAAAAAAAAAAAAATACTAATGCTAAAAAAAATAATTAAAAAAATAAGATAAATCAAAAATTAAATTCATCATCAATAACCTAAAATCCCCACAATAAAAAAAAACAAACAAACTCTTAAATAACAATTCACATATAAATCACCAAAAAACTCAAGATAAATAAAAAAAACAAAACAAACCCACCCCAACAACCAACGCCGCTCCAATCGCAACACCACCCCCCCCAACCCCCACACCCACCACCGAGCCCCCGCACCAACCCACACAAAACCCCACACCCCCCCCCCCCTAACACTCACACCCCAACCCCAAAACTAAAAACACAACGCGTACAGCTAGACATCCGGACAAGCTACACAATCCCAGCAACTTCACCCAACACCATAACCACCAAAACCCTCTCTAAGTTTCCGCTTAATCCACAAAATCCCACAATAACCCAAATGGGTAAATAGTACTCATCTTCAGAAACAAACCACATCAACATATCAAATAAACCTCAAATTATATATCATCATATGCATATACTTCATCAAACTACTATTTAATAAAAAATTAAAACTTGATAAACTTACAAAATAATTTAGGTTCAAATTAAATCCAATAAAGGCATTACTATTGCATATTCCTGGAATTGTAGTTCAATCAGTCAGGGCACACCCATCCATCTAACGTCATCAACGTCACCAACCAACCACCAACGCCACACACCATGAACGACGGTAACGAAGAGGTTGGTGGCATAAGAATGCGTATGATTTCGTTTTTAGAGTGTAACACGTATCCTGTTACGTGTATCAATCAGGTGAATTTAGGACACGGGTTTAAAAAGAACCCGGCAAGCACCCCGGGTTCACACACATTAAACCGGATCGGGCCACACATGGTTTACCACATCCGAATTTTTAATATAAAATAATCCTAAAGATCCCAATAATTGTATATATTTAACATAAGCAATTCATACAGAACGTACCATCAGTCGATGCAAGCAAATATCGACAAAGCGATCATCAGCAAAAAAAGCTCAAGCTCATTGCTTATAAGCATAAACAGATCGTGGCATAAATGCAGCCCATGGCTGCAAATGTAACAATTTGCCCCGCCGTGTCTAGAAATCCAATAAGCCGGTACTGTGATCCAGCAGCTTATTAAAGTTGCAAAATAACAAACACATTCGGGCGAAAATGGTACCTGACCCGTCATGGGCTACGCAAGCAACCACTTCCGATAGTGCTGCCATGTCCGCCAAGGCGGAAAATAAAAACAGATGTCACCCGCAACCAAAAATAAGCAAATTATACATCCATCAGTCTCGTCTAAACACTGGCAGCCCGACACTACAACCACATTTCTACTCTGCCTGCATATTTCACAAAGCAAACCTTACAAAACCACCATAAATTAACAACCATTACCCAAATAAGCCAAACAACGGGTAAACATAAGCGAGAATGTAGAAAAGGCCAGACCAAACTAAAGCACATTAAAGAGGTCACTCCCGCATGGCTGCGACCATAATAGTCGCCGCACCCCAAATACAACGTCTCATCATTTACGAAAGTTGTTCAGACTCATGACACCATGCACAATAGACATTGCTCTTTTTAGCTTATTAAGCTTACCTGCTTTACAAAAAAAAGCTCATAAGCCAGGAAAAAAAGCTAACCCAAACATCTTCAAACAATGTGTTACAAATAAAGCATAACATCAACTAACCAACGCAAACCAAAAACAGACAAGATAAAGAAAAAGCACAAACTAACCAACAACAAAAAATTCCAAACCAAACAACAAAAAATAAAAAAACCAAAAAGAAAAAAAAAAACAAACCCTATAAGCCTCTAAAAAAAGCAACATGCTCATAAGCCCACGGGTGTAAAAAGCTATTTCCAATAATTAAATACCCACATAAGCTGGTAAATTAGCCAATCCAAACACCCCCTATAAACCCTTAAAATTAAAACACAACCCCTAATCTAAAAACATAAAATCAACAAAAACCCTAAACCAAAAAGGTAAATTCGAATCACTACCTGCAATTCATGTGTAATAAAAATTAAAAAATTACTAACCCAGTAAGCAAAGAATCTCATTCAATACCGAAAGTTGAATAAACATGACAACCCAATAATTAAATCATCACAAACCCACAATAAAATTAGCACATTCAATCATCACAACCCCACAATGATGACACAAATCTGAGAGATACACATCTCATGTGTTAGAAAGAGAGAGATAATTAGAGACAGAGATAGAGAGATGACATACGATAGGTGTTGAGAGTATGAGAGAGTGAGATATGCGTGTAAAGAAAAGAAGGGGATACCAGCAGATGATGAAAATCAATATTCAAAATGCATATGGGTCCACACTGTCCGGCTACTCGAATTTAAAGAGTGAAGATGTTGTAGATATAGAGTGAGGTATAACTCTGCTGTGAGAAAGATGGAGCAAATACCCGAAACCATGAAAATATGAGAAAAGATAACGGTTAAATACCCCGGGTTAAAAAATCCTGACAAGCAAACACACAACCTAACAACCCAATAATTGTATATATTGGATAATAATTAACACAATTCTAGATATAAAAAAAATAGAATTTAAAATATGATAAGAAACGGGTATATTTAATTTGAAAAATAAAATAGACCAGAAAAAAAAGATTTAAGTATTTTTTGAAAATAAAATACTCCCATTTTATCTAAAGTCAGCAGCAACACACACAGGAGAAAGTGCTGACACACAAGCAGAAAAAGTGTTAACAAACCCATCACAACTACAAAATGAGGCACGGGATTTTAGAAAACCTTAGGTTTTATACCAGACCCTCCAACTGCTCTAAAACCAAAACCCTCTATTGCCAATCACACCTTTTTATAAAAATAATAAAAAATTATAAAATAAAATTAAAATAAAAAAAAAAAAATTTAAAAATATAAATAAAAAAAAAAAAAAAAAAAAAAAAAAAAAATTAATAAATAAAAAAATTTTAAAAAAATTATAATTTATAAATAATTTAAAAATAAAAAAAATAAAAAAAATAAAAAAAATAAAAATATAAAAAAAAAAAAAATTAAAAAACAAAAAAGAAAAAAAAAAAAATATAAAAAAATATATAAAAATTAAAAAAAAAAAAAAATAAAAAAAATATAAATAATAAAAAAAAAAAAAAGATAAAAAAATATAAAATTTAAAAATAATTAATAATTAAAAAAAATAAAATTTATAAAAAAATATAAAATAAAAACAAAATAAAAAAATAAATTTTAAAAAATAAAAACCTTTATAAAAAAAAAAAATTAATTTATATAATTATAAAAAAAAATTATAAAAATAATAAATAAAATTAATAAAAAAAATTTAAAAAAAAATTAAAAAATAAAATATAATTATAATAAAAAATTTTTAAAATTTAAAAATAAAAAATTATAAAAAAAAAATAAAAATATTAAAAAGTAAAAAAACTAATTAAAAAGTCACACCCTATTTTATAAAAATAATAAAAATAAATAAAAAATAAGAAATAAAAAATAAATATAATAATAAAATTAATAAAATAATAATAAAAAATAAAAAAAAAAAATAAAAAAAATAAAAAAAAATTAAATAAATTAAATAATAAATAAATATTAAAAAAAAAATTAAAAAATTATAAAAAAAATTAAATTAAAAATAAAATAAATTTTAAAAATTAATAAATAATAAAAAAAATAAAAAAAAAAAAAAAAAAATAAAAAAAAAAAATTAAAAAAAAAAATATTTTTATAAAAAAAATAATATTTTTTATAAAAAATTAAAAAAAGAAAAAAAATTATTAAAAAATAAATTTAAAACTTTTTAATTAAAAAAATAATAAAAAAAATAAAAAAAAAAAAAATTAAAAAATAAAAAATTTATAAATAAAAAAAAAAAAAAAAAAAAAAAAAAATTTTATAAAAAATAAATTTAATAAAATAATAAAAATTAAAAAAATAAATAAAGATAAAAATAATAAAAATAATATTATAAAAAATAAAAAAAAAAAAAAAAAATAAAAAATAAAAAAAAAATAAAAATAAAATATTTTAATTAAAAAACAAAGTTTATAAAAAAAATAAAAAAATTAAAAATAAAAAAAAAATTAAAAAATTTAAATATATAATTAAAATTAATTAAAAATAAAAACTAAAAAAATTAATAATAAAAATTAATAAAAAAAAAAAAAAATAAAAAAAAATAATATATTTTAAAAAAAATAAATAATAAAAAATATTTTTAAAAAAAAAAAAAAAGAAAAAAAAAAATAAAAAATAAAAAATACTATAAATAATAATAAAAAAAAAAAAAAAAAATTTAAAAAAAAATAAAAAAAAAAAAAAATTTTAAAAATTTAAAAAAAAAAAAAAAAAAAAAAAAATTTAAAAAAAAAATTTAATAAATATATATATAATTAAAAAAAAAAAAAAAAATAAATAAAAATTATAAAATAAAAAAAAAAAAAAATAATATTATTTTGATAAATAAAAATAAAAAAAAAAAAAAAAAATTAATCAAAAACCCCATAAATCCTCCTAGAACAGTAAATTCCATATGTTTTTATGATGTTAAAAACAAACCAATTTTTGTTTCATTTTTCTCATTACTGTAGTTTGGTTGATATTATATCTTATTTTCTTGTGGTGTATGGTGTAATTAAGTTATGTTTTGATTAAAAAAGGTGTAACTTTATTTATTAAAAAAAGCTAGGGTTGGAAACAGTGTTGTACCCATATACTAAAAGTATATGATATTTTGATTTAGTAGTAGTACAATTAGATTAAAAATTGGTGCTATTTGAGACAAAGGTTCTTTCTCCCTTCCCTCTTTCTTTTCTCGAAAGAGTCGAGGACAATCTTCGTGTGGTGGATTGGTAATTGGTGTTGTAAGGTTTTGTGCATTCTTGTTTTTGTATCATAAATACCAATCTTTGCTTGGAAATGTTCAGACATCTTTTGTATGTGCCATCTTAGCGTTTTTACAACTTCTAATTTTATGTTTTATTTTGAATGAAGGTGATTTTAAAACTGTAGCTAATTTAAAAAAAATGCTTTTTAAGTGAGAGAATATGTTTAGAAGGTTTAGGACAGGGTAATACCTAAAAGTATTAATTCACACCCTAACCCGTGTTTGATTGTTTATTATTGTTAAGATCATGGTATTTGGTTTAATTAAGAATGGGATCAAGAATTTTAAGAGTTATCTATTTGAAATGTTACTTTATTGACAAGTACTTTCTGGATCTTTTGAATATCATGGAAACTATAAAGGGAGACTGAAACCATTGCAACGAATGTATTTATGTGATTATTCGTAGTTTAAAATTTATGCATATAATAGTAATTGTAATAATGTAATATTTTATCCACAATTAAATGCATTTATGCGGGTTTTAGATAGTAAACTACAAATGTAGAATATCTATAGTAGTTTACTACTGTGCCAACAAAAAAATGGTTTTTTGAACATAAAAGAAATATGGCTAATAAGATAGTTTTTTTATGGTGTAGGGACCAGAAAGGGTTTTAGGCCGATGGCTGCCGCAATAGCAGATATGCAACCTTTAGCTCTCTTTCAGGTTCCGAGATATTGGATTGTTGATTCTCGTCATCTTTTGTTGTTGTCTCCATTATCTCCAGCTCATTTAGTTTGCACAAACCCAAACAGACCCGCTGCTCACTATCGTTCACCACGCCGCCTGCTGTCTTGCTGTTATTCTTCATCTAATCCTCTTTCTCCTCCTAGCAGTAGTGCTGGCGATGATGGTGACCATGAAGATAACACTCATTTTAAGCAAAAAGCAATAGAGGCCGTATCTGATATTTTACAGAAAAATGGAATTTGTGAGGAGGAATCGATGGAAATCGCAATGAAGTCCCCCAACTATGTCCAGATGTTAATGGATAGCGTTGCTGACTTGGATCAACTCTACAGGTCCACTTCTTCAATATCGTCAATGGAATATAAAGATAGTATTGTTGATTACCAGAAAAAGATTTTCGATATGGGAATACCATAAAGGTTACCAAGGGTTTTGGTTCCTGTGTTGGAGAGCGTTGTGGGTCTTTCTCTCCCTTCCGCTATTCATATTGCACGTTATATCTCTTCTTCTGCTCCTCACACCTCTACTGCTAAGATCCTTCACAAGGTATTGTTATTCTTCATTTCATTTCATAGTTCATACCGTATAGTAATTAATTCCGTCATATTTATTATAAGGAATTTGCTTTATAGGTCAAGTATGTCAAGGAAATGTTATTTTCTGATGTGGATGGAAAAGCCTCAATTGCAACTAGTGCTCGGCGAATGATGATGCACTTATCACTATCTGTTGACGAGGATCTGCAACATACCTTGTCATTTCTTGAGAAGGTGATGCTCCCCTCATTCCCTAAGTCTCTCATTTTTATTTATTTATTATAAGACCTACACATCATTGCTTTTTGATCCATGTAGATTCAAGCCAGGCGTGGAGGTCTAGATATGTTGGGTTCCGGAGATGGGCCATTCCGCTACCTCATAGAATCATTTCCCCGACTTCTTTTGCTTTCTGTTGAATCCAATTTTAAGCCTATGGTAGATTATCTTGCACATATCGGAGTCCATTACTATACGTTATGAACTATGAAAAGAAATGAAGAATAACAATACTTGTAAGATCTTAGCATAGAGGTTTGAGGTGCAGAAGAAGAGATATAACGTGAATATAATAAGCGTAAGGGAGAGAAATAGACCCCACAACGCTCACCAAACACAGAACCAAACCCTTGTCCCCTTCTGTATTCCATATCGAAAATCTATCTCGCTGGTAACAACAATACTATCCTTTATAACCATTGACGATATTGAAGAATGACCTTAATTGATCCAAGGTCAGCAACGCAATCCCATTAACATCTGACATAGTTGGGGACTTCATTGCGATTTCCATCGATTTCCTCTCAAAATTCCCATTTGTTCGTAAAATAATCAGATACGGCCTTCTATTGCTTTTTGCTTAAAATGAGTGTTATCTTCATGGTCACCATCATCGCCAGCACTACTGCTAGGAGGAGAAAGAGGATTAGATGAAGAATAACAGCAAGACAGCAGGCGGCGTGGTGAACGATAGTGAGCAGCGGGTCTGTTTGGGTTTGTGCAAACTAAATGAGCTGGAGAATAATGGAGACGAACAACCAAAAGATGACAGAATCAACAGATCCAATATCTCGAACCTTAAAGAAGTCAAAGGTTCCTTATAGCTATATGCGGCAGCCATCGGCCTAAAACCCTTTCTGGTCCCTACACCATAAAAAAACTATCTTATTAGACCATAATTTTTTATGTTACAAAAACAATTTTTGTTGCACAGAGTAAACTACTATCCGATATCAACATTTGTAGTTTATTATCTAAAACCCGCAAAACTGCATTTAATTGTGATAAATATACATTATTACTATTAATCTATTATACTGCATAAATTTTAAACTACGAATAATCACATAAATACATTCGTTGCAATGGTTTCAGTCTCCCTTTATAGTTTCCATGATATTCAAAAGATCCAGAAAGTACTTGTCAATAAAGTAACATATATCAAATAATAACCATAAATTCTAATCCCCATCATTAATTATACCAACACGCTTTAACAAAACAATCAAACACGAGGTGTGAATAATACTTATTAGGTATTACCATGTCAAAACTCTAAACCAATACTTATCACTTGCAAAGCAATTTAAAATTAGCTACAGTTTTAAAATCACCTCATTGCCAAATAACATAAAATTAGAAATTCTAAAAACGCCTAAGAAGCCCACATACAAAAGCTGTCTTGTAACCATTTCCAAGCAAGATTGGCTATTTATGATACAAAAACAAGAAAGCACAAAACCTTACAACACCAATACCCAATCCCACCACACGAAGATGTACTCGACCGCTTCGAGAAAGACCTTAGTCTCAAAAAGCACCAATCTTTTAATCTAAATGTAACTACTCTAACTCAAATATCTTCTACTTTTAGTATATAGGTACACACACTGTTTTCAACCCTAGCCGAAAAAGTTACACTTTTTTAATCAACACAAACATAATTAAACCATACACCACAAGAAAATAAGATATAATATCAACATAACTACAGTACATGTGAAAAATGAAACAAAAATTGGTGTTAACATCATAAAACATATGAATTTACCTGTTCCTAGGACGGATTATGGGTTTTTGATAAAAAGGGTGTGATTGGCAATAAGAGGGTTTTGGATTAGAGAGTAGGAGGTCTGGTATAAAACAAAGGATTCTCTAAAACCCTTGCCTCACTTTTGTAGTTGATGATGGGTTTAAACACTTTATCTGCTTGCACTTTTCTATTTCTTTCGCGACTTAGAAAATGGAGTATATTTATTTTCAAAAAATACATGAATCTTTTTTTTCTAAGGTCTAGTTTATTTTCCAAATTTAAATAGTACACCGTTTCAAATCATATTTTAAATTCCTAATTTTTTATATCCTAGAATTTGTGTTAATTATTATCCAATATATACATTTATTGGGTTGTGTTTGCATGTCAGATTTTTTAACCCGGTCTTTTAACCCGATCACTTTCTCATATTCTCACATGATCCGGGTATTTGCTCCATCTCTCTCACAGCAGAGTTATACCTCACTCTCATCTCACTCACATCTCCACTCTAAATTCCAGTAGCCGGACACGTGTTGACACCATATGCATTTGAATATTGATTCATCATCTTGCTGGTATCCCCTCTTTTCTTACTCACCACTCTCTCATACTCTCAACACCTATCTTATGTCATCTCTCTATCTCTGTCTCTAATTATCTCTCTCTTTCTAACACATGAGATGTGTATCTCTCTCAGATTTGTGTCATCATTGTGGGGTTGTGATGATTGAATGTGCTGATTTTATTGTGGGTTTGTGATGATTTAATTGTTGGGTTGTCATGATTGTTCAGCTTTGGGTATTGAATGAGATTCTTTGCTTATAGGGTTAGTAATTTTTTAATTTTTATTACACACAAATTGCAGGTAGTGATTCGAATTTACCTTTTTGGTTTAGGGTTTTTGTTGATTTTATGTTTTTTTATGTTTTTAGATTAGGGGTTGTGTTTTAATTTTAAAGGTTTATAGGGGGTGTTTGGATTGGCTAATTTTACCAGCTTATGTGGGTATTTAATTTTTAGAAATAGCTTTTTACACCCGTGGGCTTATGAGCATGTTGCGTTTTTATTAGAGGCGTATAGGGTTGGTTTAGTTGATGTATGCTTTTATTTGTAACACATTTTTGAAATGTTTGGGTTATACTTTTTTCCCGTATGAGCTTTTTTTTGTAAGCAGGAAAGCTTAAATAAGCTAAAAAGAGCAATGTCGTATTGTGACACTGTGAGAGTCTAAATAGCTTTCGTAAAGATAAGAGCGTTCATATCTTGGCGGGGCGACCTATTATGGTCGCAACCATGGCGGACGTGCCCTTTTAATTTGCTCTGAGTTTGTCTGAGCCTTTTATACATTGCTCGCTTATGCTTACACCATTGTTGGCTGATTCTGGGCTAATGGTTGCTTAATTTATGTGTGGTTTGTAATCGTTTGCTTTGCTGAAATATGACAGCCAGTAGAGAATATGGTTGTAGCTACGGCTGCCAGTGTTTAGACGAGACTAGTGGATGTATAATTTGCTTATTTTTGGTTGCGAGTGATATCTATTTTTATGTGTACGCCTTGGCGGGGCAGCACTACGGAAGTGGTGCTTGCAGCCATGACGGGTCAGGTACCATTTTCGCCCGAATGTGTTTGTTATTTTGCAACTTAATAACTGCTGATCACATACTTGCTTATGATTTCTAGACACGGCGGGCAAATTGTTACATTTGCAGCCATGGGCTGCATTTATGCCACGATCTGTTTATGCTTATAAGCAATGAGCTTGAGCTTTTTTTTTTTGCTATTGATCGCTTTGTCGATATTTGCTTGCATCGACTGATGGTACGTTCTGTATGAATTGCTTATGTTAAATATATACAATTATTGGGATCTTTAGGATTATTTTATATTAAAAATTCGGATGTGGTAAACCGTGTGTGGCCCGATCCGGTTTAATGTGTGTGAACCCGGGGTGCTTGCTGGGTTCTTTTTAAACCCGTGTCCTAAATTCACCTGATTGATACACGTAACAGGATACGTGTTACACCTCTAAAAACTAAATATACCATTCTTATGCCACCAACTCTTCGTTACCGTCGTTCATGGTGTGTGGCGTTGGTGGTTGGTTGGTGACGTTAGATGGATGGGTGTGCCCTGACTGATTGAACTACAATTCCAGAAATATGCAATAGTAATGCCTTTATTGGATTTAATTTGAACCTAAATTATTTTGTAAGTTTATCAAGTTTTAATTTTTTATTAAATAGTAGTTTGATGAAGTATATGCATATGATGATATATAATTTGAGGTTTATTTGATATGTTGATGTGGTTTGTTTCTGAAGATGAGTACTATTTACCCATTTGGGTTATTGTGGGATTTTGTGGATTATGGAAAACTAGAGAGGGTTTGGTGGATTAGGTGTTGTGTGAGTTGCTGGATAGAGTATGCTTTCTGAGTCTCTCGTTACGCGTATCAGGCCAGGTATGGACCGGGTTAGGCGGGTCGGGATCGTGTTGGGTCAGCATTTACTGCACCTAGCTTTTTCTCTTTTTGTTAGTTTTGTTAATTTATATAATTTGGATAAGCGTTAAAAAATAGGCTTATAGTATATAAGCCGACTCGAATAAGCTCATAAGCCGCAAAATAAGCGGAAACAACAGTTAGCTACATTGTGCTCGGAACGTACATTGTGGTATTGCTTTCTTACACGTTTTTGCCTTTTCTATGGACAATGTGATGTAAACAACAGGCAATGATGATAAGTTGTTTATAGGATGGGAACATAGTTCCTGATTTCACAAATGTTACAGGGTGCGTTTTAATTGGTTGACACGATGCGGTAAGTGGAAGGATGGTAGAGAGCGACAATCCTTCGCCTCAACAACCTCCACAGCAGCATCCAAGGCATAGATTAATGCAAGTGCAGTTTATTACCTCATTTATAGGAACTTATAAATCACTAATTGGACAGTTTGCTGAAGTGACCGGACTCACTGATCATTTAATGTTCATTTGTTACATGGGAGTTCTTTTTAACACTTTCAATTGGTTTTTATGAAATCTTTTTTTGGCTATGATGATTGTTGTAATCTAAGAAAAATGAAACGGGCCATTGAAGTTCCAACCCTAACTTGGCGGGGTAATGACCGGATGGAATAGCATATATGGATGCTATGCAACCGGATTTCTTTGCAGCCGTAGCGGTATTCAGATACTTTTATGAGCTAACCACCATATAAAAATCTGAGCCTAATCATTTGTTGATCCTTTTTACCTTTTTATACAACTTTAGCTTATCTATAAATGAATTTATGGTACCGGATGGAGTCTGTGAGGACCAAAGTGTACAACGGGAGTGAAGAAATGATGAATTTGACAAGGTTATTGTAAACGGTGTTTGGATTTGGATTGAACAATCACTTTCGCTTAAAAGCTCTTTTAAATAGGTGGTGGAAATTGTTTATAAGGCTGCCTGTAAACAAGTTAATTTTCAGGACACGGTACGTACTCCTGAATGATAATTAATATATATTCGCATATTGTTCAAGTAAAATAAATTTAATGTTACACAACGACATATGAACAAATTCATATTAAGTTTTGTTGTACTTGACAATATTATATGTTATCATTTAATCAATGTCACTATGCTATGATGGCATTTTATGTAAATAACTGAAATATAAATTTGGTTTGGAATAGTATAAATAAGGTAACATGGGTAATAAACATAATCATTTATTTTAGGAGTTGACAATCAATATCATTTTATTTTAGGAAGTTACCATCAAGACATTTTGTTTATTTAAGAGTACAATCAATATCCTTCTATTAGAGTTTACAATCAATATCATTTATTTTAGGGAGTACAATCATTCCTTTATTTTTGGAGTTACAATCAATTAACATTTATTTTAGAAGTTTCAAAAGTGTTAATCTAAATCTGAATATACAATCAACACAAAATAAATCGTGTCATTTATTTTAGGAAGATTTATACAAAATATAGGAGATTTATACAAAAAAAAAGAACACATATGTTTTAAAATGAAAAAACATACATGTTTCACAAATAAAATATATATGTTTCTCTTATTATAAACCATTCATGTTTTATAATTAAAAAGAACATATAATAATCATAATGAAAAAAACCATCTACATTTTCATAATGAATGTACCAACCATGATTTCAAACTTTTATAAGACCATCATAGTGCTCTATAGTAAATACACGTTTCTTACATAAAAAGATCCATACTATGTTTTTACAATACATCGTATCTACACAATAAACGTAATCATACATGTTCTCTAAAAACTACATGTTAATTGAAAACATTAATTTAACACAAACATGTATGTAAATCGGTTCATTGCATTATCAAAAAATAAATATAACTAATTTATTATAAGAAATAAATCGCCATCAATGTATGTTTAGAGAGTACAAAATCATACAAAAAATAACAATCTGAGAATACAATCAATATACATTAATGATCCAAACATATTTTATTAATATCATTAATACAAAATCATTAATAATCAATATCATTAATCATTAATATCATTAATACAAAATATATCGAGACATTTATTATAGGGAGTTTCAACTTTGACAAAAACGGTGTTTATCTAAAATACCCAAAATATCCCTAGATAATAAATTGAATTAAATAAATGGAAAATAATTTATTAAATTCTGATTGGTCTAGAATAGTTCTGTAGAGTTCTGTCAATAAAATGGGTTCTCAATATAATACATCACTATATATATATATATATATATATATATATATATATATATATATATATATATATATATATATATATATATAATATATATATATATAATATATATAACTCCTGACTGATAATTTAATATATATTTCGCATATTGTTCAAGAAAATAAATTTAATGATACACTGCGACATTGAACAAATCAAATTATTTTGTTTAACTTGACAATAATTATTAGTCTCCGTAAATGCCTTATTATATATATATATATATATATATATATATAGATATATATATATATATATATATATATATATATATATATATATATATATATATATATATATATATATACCCACATGATAGACCAAAGACAATTTTTTTTATGTAATTCTGTAAAGTGTACACTCCTGCATAGTGATACTTATACCACAGTAGCACCCTTTTAACATGTTATCCTATTGTAAAGCCATCTTCAAATTTCACATCTGAGTAACTTTAATGGTTAAGGAATCAGCTTATGAAGCATACGGGCTTATTACTTTTCTAGGGCCTATCAGCTTATGAGCTTATGAGCTTATGTTCGACTAATATGCTTCATAAGCTCATAAGCTGATAGGCCCTAGAATAGTAATAAGCACGTATAAACATATTAGTCGAAGGTAAAATGCGTTTTTTAAGGGTTGATCAATGCGTAAGTGAGATTTTGAACTGATTGTTTCTTTTTTGGTATTTGACTAGGTTATATGGCGAATGCAGACACACCGAAGTTAAAATGAAGGTAAATTAAAGTATGTTGCATAAATGTTATTTCTTAATATGTGTGTTTTTTTTAAAAAGATTTCATCTTGGTGACTTTTGATCAAGTGTTTGTGATTTTCTATGAATGAGAACGTGTAAAAACACGTTTTGTAATGTTTCTTTTTTGGTGCAGGTCAATATAGGGTGGGTTAAGTCGATTTGTGTAACTCTCAATTATCACGATACGGATGCCAGAAGAATCCGTTTTTAACACGGGCAAGCCTCAGATTCAATTTTATTTTCTGATTGGGCTTACTTATGTTGTTTTGACCCCTCCTTTTTTATGATGGTATTCTTCACACTCGCATATGTTGTCTATCATCATTAGGTAATTCAATTAGTAATCACTCCCATTACCTTTTAAGCTTTAACATAAAAGAGTTTATATTTTAATATTTTTCAAGCAACTAACTGCAGAAATTATGTTGAACACAAATTAAAGTAGTGCCGCATTTTGGCATGATGGTCATGGATGCATAATTGCAGCATTGGTCATATCACAAGTACTTTTGATAAGATTACTGAGCACAAAAGAAGCTGCTTCATCAGCTCCATTTGTTTTACCGCTTCACGTCATCACTATTGGGTTCCATATATAGTGTAAAGGTCGGTATGAACCTGCATTTATCAGATAGGTATATTGATTTCAATCAATATAACTTCTTTTGCCAAAAAAAATCTTTATGCATTTTTAGCGTTTATTGATGGACAATTTGTCTCGGCTAAGACAAATGTGTACCTTGAATAGATATACTCTTTTACTACCCTTTATTAGTAAAATGATATTGCGGCTATTGAAATACATACGGAAAAGTATTCTATCTACTGATTGGAACTCAATGTTTGTGTATAGGTTCTTGATCTATCTGTAAAAGACATCACTGCCACTCTTTCCAAGCACCTACCTGATCTACATGCGTCACACAATAGGTAGGTACCAAGCAAAGAGAATCAGGAAGGCTCAATTCCTAATTGCTGACAAGCTCCTCATACCATGCCAAAACCATTGGTTATAAGCTATGACCGTTCACAATGTGATGTAAATCATTCAACAAGATATTGCGATAAAGTACATTAATCAAGTATGTATTAAGGTTGTAATTGTAAACTTCGACACGGTTTAATAATATGCTCTATTCTTTGGATGATTTAAAATTGTAAGGCTATATACTTTGCTTACAAAAACGCTTTATACAATTCCTGATGAATGCAAAATGCGAAAGTCATTACATTATTAACCGATTACAGATGCCTACACCCCGCAACGAAGCGCGGGCATATATCCTTTCACTTTTAATTTGGAATCATATTTTAAATTCTATTTTGTTTATATCTAGAATTGTGTTAATTATTCACTTTTAATTTGGAAAACTACCGTTACACAAATACAAACCATTTAAAATTATTTTTTCTCCGAGAAATTTGTCGTAAGTCGTAACAACATTATAGTTGTTTGCATAAAGCGAAAATATTAAACTTGCAACCTTTAACTTGAAACCTGTCAGATGGAAGATCCCACTCAGACGAAACGTTTTGGTTTTTGGATGGGTTGGAGGGAAACATGCGTGCGTGGATTTGATCGGGGTTTCTCTTCTCGTGAGGTTAAGTAGTCGGGGTTTTTTACAGCCGGGTTGAGAGCTGCCTTTGAAAGCCGCCTTGTGCAAAGTGAAAAAACACGAGAAAACATGCATTAAAAATCAACGCATGTTTATTCCTTTTGCGTTTGATACCTTTGGTTTCCTTGCACCTGAGGCAGTGGAGCTACTCAGCCGAGTTCAACGAGTTATGCACAAAAGTTATGACACCTAGATCCACGAATGTGGTTTTTAAATGTATTGGCTTTGCAATTCAAAAATGACTAGCGGCGTAGCTTGTTGCCCGTTTGTCTTCCACCATTATGTAAAACTTAACATCTCTACTACTTTATAAAGCATTTAGCTAATTTCTAAAATTAGAAGTCCTAAAATTTTAAGTAAAAAATATTTCTTTCTTAGAAAATATATATATATCTTGATAAATGTAAGTATGTAACAACTAAACATTCAAAAGCATTTATTTATTACGGTTACTACTGAAAATTTAAGTGTATTTATGTAGTCCGTTTCATAAAAGCCAAATTCGTAACAGTCCATCTCAACATTTAAGTGTAACCCCCTAAACAAATAAACACACAGAGACCATTTTTGTTGGTATAAACACCCGAACTCACCCCAAACAAGCACACAAGCCACTTATTTACATTCATGTCTCTCTCTCTCTCTATCAAACCTAAAATACATCGCGCCACCCCGCAATATGATATCGACTACTGCTTCAACAACAACTAATTCTGCCACCACCATTTTCAACAAGTCGTCACCACCACCGTTTTATATACTTTAGGTGGTTTTGGCCGGCTGTCTTGGTACTGGTTTGGCTGGTAGTATTTAGTTTCTTGTCTGCGTCGCAGTTGTAGGCTACAGCTTCAAGTCTTCAAGTTCATGTACAATCCATTTAAGATAAAGGTATGTAACGGCCCAATAAATTAGACATTTGTAACTGCAAAAATTTCTAATGCCCATTTTAAATACTAACAATTCACAAATTAACAACATGTTCGTTAAGAATAGTAAAACTTCAAAAGTCCTATATAAAAACTACCCCTCCTCATTTCACTTGCAAAAGTCTTCTCAATCTTCCCTCCAGTCAATCCATCCTTTCCCATCCATACTTTAGGTACTGTTCGTGTTGGTTTATTAATGCTTTTTTCTTTGTCATCATGCGCATGTATGCGTTTGTATTGCTTTGCTTTGCGTTTGTATAGTTTTGAGTTTGGTTCACATTTTCTAAGCGCTATTCTTTGCGTTGTGTATAGTTTTGAGCTTGTTTAGGAGCTTTTGGGTTCTTAGCTTGATTAATTGTTCGTATGCAATGTAACATAAATGTTTAATGTTAGCAGAAAAACTATTGCACCAAATCAAATTTGATGTTACCTATTGTTGAGTTTGTATTTCATCTATTTAATGTTGTTATATGATTGGAACATTTGCTATAGGCAATTGTTTAGTAGTATATAACATATTTTAAATATATATGCTTTCTCTCTAATTTTATACGTGTTATGTTTGTATTACTTTTGCTTTTATAAATAATATATTCTATTTTCGTTTGGGCATATTATTTTTATTTTTTGTTATTGTAGGTTCATTAAAGAGAGGTGTATGATTGTCTGAAGTGTCTCTAGATAAAGATATAGATATAGGCTTTGTGTTAGGTGATGACTGAAGAGAAGAGTAGGAGAAAAATATATTAAAGTGTAATAAATGTAGAAACAAGAAAATAAATGAAGAAGGCATGGTGTTGCTTTAGATTGGAGTTGATATAGTCAACAGGTCATATAATGATCTATAGTTCTATTGAAGAAAGACATTGAGATATGAACCATACGTGACTCCTTGACATGTTTTAAAAACTAATAGGTAAAGAATTGAAATCAGATTTAATAATCTTATTCATCCTATTATCACAGCCCCTTTTTTCTACTGCATGGTCAATATTATTCTTAGAAATTAAAAGTATAAGTTGTAACAACCCATTAAATATAATCCACCTCCCCAATCCTTTGTATGTCTTTAAAAGGATCAAAGAACTTAGGAGAGAACTTATTTTGTTTCCCTTGCCTTAAAGAAACTTGTCTATGTGGTTGTAGCTTCAAAAAGACCCAATCACCACAATCAAATGGCTTATCTATGTTCCTTTATCAGCATGAGATTTCATTCTACTTTGAGCTCTGCTAATATGAAATTTTAATACCTCCACAGCTGCTTCCCTTTCTCTTAGAGTCTTATCCACCAAATCCACTTTGCTTGACTCCTCCAATGTAAGAATAATGAACTGTGTGGTTCCCATAATATTGCATCAAAAGAATTGGTATAAGGACGTATGCAAGTAGTGTTTGTACCACCAATCAGGCTAATGATTAACCATTGAACCCATTGCACTTGGTTTTCACCCGTCATACATCTAAGGTACACTCCAAACATCCTATTAACCACTCAGATTGAACCATCAGACTGTGGATGATATGCAGTAGACATATTCAATTTGACTTGCAATAGCTTGAATAACTCCTTCTAAAACGAGCTTACAAAAATCTTGTCTCTGTCTGACCCAATATTCTCTGGTAATCCATGAAGTTTGTAGACATTATCCAAGAACTGTTTTTAGCCACTTGAGATGCAGTGAAAGGATGAGAGAGTGCCATGAAATGGAAGTACTTGCTCAATCTGTCTACCACCACCAATATGACATCTTTACCTTGTGATTTGGGTAAGCCTTCAATGAAATCCATAGAGATACTAGTCCAAATACTAGTAGGAATGGGTAAAGGTTTTAGAAACATTCTGGATATGCTCAAAATTTTTAAAAGTGCTTATATCTTTCAACTTCACAATTTCTCATAAAATTGCTATTGACTTTTTTAATCTCATTTTTCTTCTAGAAAACATACGCTATTTATGAGTAGTCACCTTACTCCAAATGACACCATTCTCATCAATAGACTTGTAGCACAACTTTGTCCCTAAAATCTTCAACCATTATCCCTACCAAATATTTTTCACTTTTCTCCTTAATTGTTGATTATGCTAAGTATAATGACCTTATTCATTTGAGGATGTCTGCAACTTAGAAATCAATGCTTTCAAGGTGTGATCTTGGTCCTAACTATCCACTATTCTGTTGTACAAGTCTATAGTGATAGAGGTTGTACCAATGATACTCAAAAGTTCAGCAGGATTTTGCATTCTTGAAAGTGCATCAACAGTTACATTATGCACACCCTTGTAAACAATGGCAAAGTCAAACCCTATAAGTTTTGGTAACCATTTCAACTATGTTGGAGTAGACATTCTTTGATCCAACAAATACTTAAGGCTAATATGGTTTGTCTTGATTTTGAAATGTCTATCAAGCAAGTAGCCTATCCATTTCTCCAAAGTTACCACTACTGCTGGTATGCGTTTAATTACACATACCTTTCACCATTAAAATCGAACTTAAATGACCAAAAACGTACCAAAAATACTTTGTATTTGTATGTTTGCATTTATATTGTGCAGGAAACGGATATCCGACAAAAGGACGAAAAATCAAGCCAAAAATGACAAAACCGAGCACGGAATGGAAAAGCATGGAAAAGACAAGTCAAATCGAAGCCAAAGACCAAAAAGTCAACAAAAGTCAAAGTCAAGACCGAAGCCATAATCGAAGAAGATCTTAATGGGCCCACCCTTACCCATCTAATAGGCCAGGGCAGCCCATTAAGGGTACATTTGAAGACCAAATAGCCTTTACTTCTCAACGACCCAATACTAAACAAATAGCCCCAAAACCTTTTAATATAAGCCCACAAACCGATTTAAGGGGCTGATCCTCCATCGCCTCAAACTTGTATCCTACAAGGACCTTACTTGCAATAAACCATATATACTTAAGGGACCAATTATGCCAAACACCAAAACTCTTTCCCTGTCACTTTTAAAACAAGATAAACACTGTTTATCCCTTCCTTTTTTTTTCCCGCCAACATCAAACCCCTCTCCGTCCCTCACACCTTGGGCACTGTCACAACCATCCCAAATAGGTCACCACCATCTATCCCCACTCGCCACATGGGACTTGTCCACCATGCGAAGTCTCTTAAACACACCATAGGCCCAGATAAGATACACGGATGAAGCCAATTTTGAAGGGCCAAGATGATTTGACTTGGTGATTACTCAACTTTGATGGCTAGGATTGCTTTATGCTTTATCTCACACAACAAGCACAAGGCTTGAGTTCTCTCTACAAAGAAACACAGGAAAGAGAAGCCAAGACTTGAAGACCTAGAAACTTCTGTCTTCTATAAATAAGCTCATTTGTAAGCCCTTGGTGGCAGTTAGTTAAGTAGTTTTTTTTAGTTAAAACATAGTTCTAAGTTTTAATACAAGCATTGTAACCTATTTTGGTTTTAATGAAATCTAAGTCTTTTGTTCTAAAATCCTGTCTTTAATATTTAAGCTCACTTTATGTTTTTATAAGTTCACCATAAGCTCTCATCTAATGCCAAACATATAATCGTTTTAACAAAATTACTTAGGATTTAAAAATGTTATTTTAAAAAGAAATACAAAAAAAATCTCACTCCTTAAAATTCGTCAGCAAAAACTTGGATTGATAAGCTGATTTGGAAAGCTTATCGACTCATACCACATGTTTTTTATACAAGCTGAGCTTGTAGACTATCATTTGTTTTCCATGTTTGGACAAGGAAAAGGTACACCTTCTTTTAAGATATGCTTATTGTTACTGTATCAAATGCTAAAAAATTGTGCTTATTTTTGTTTTTCCTGCTTATTTTAGGTTTCCTTGATGTTTGTTGTCCTTTTCAAATGCTTGTTTTGACTTTTATTGTGATGTTTACTTGATTTCTGCCTATTTCACTTGAAAACTGCTTAGATCTTGATTAGCTATATTTACCCTGCTTAATTCTTGTTGCAAGCTGCTTTATTTTTACTTATTCTAGCTTTTGTCATAATCTATTTTCAAGTTTCTAGCTTAAACCACCTTTAATCAATTAAAATTTAGATTTTAGGCTTTAAGGGTGTTTGGCACAAGGGCCAAAAGGTCAAAATTTGATAAAAAACCTTTAGGTCATTCTAACCATCATTGACAAGCTTTTAGTATTGATTTTTAGCTGTTTTTTAAAGGAAGATAAGTTTCCAAATTTTGTTTTGAGTGTTTTCTAAAAAAATTCAAAATTGTGTTCAAGGAAATTTTAAAGCTTATTTGATTTGTTTTTAAACCTCCTTTTTTAGTCTTGTTTTGAATCCCTTTTGAATGTTAATTGCATAGGTTTAGTCCTTTTTAAGTTTTCCTTTGGCTTTTTACTCAAATCTTTTCAAGGTCTTCTTATTTTTTTTCTTTAGTCCAAAGCTCTCTTTTGCATCCTTAAATATCAACACCAAAAATCATTTTAGCTTTCACGTTGAACACAAGCACTCCTTGTGGTGTACTCAATCTGTTTTAGCCTTGATATTTTAATTTAAAGTTTATTTTCTTGTTTATTTTCAAGCCTATACCTTGTCCCAATTTCTCTTTTCAAAAAAAAAAGAAAAAAGAAAAACCAAAACAGCAAGTATTGTTTGTGAAGCAAACTTTCTCACTTTTTTTACTAGCTTATTAGTATTTTTCGTCTCCTTGGCTTTCTAGTACCCTCTTGTACTCTTAAGTCCCCACAACCCCATGAAGCCCCAAAAGCCCTTTAGCTGCTAAAATTTAGCTCAAAGTGACACCAAGGCTTTTATATGCATTGTGGCCTTTACAGCTTATGCATTTCTTGCTTATTGTAATGATTTTATTGCTTATTTCTAGTTAGAGTAGCTTATTAGATTTAGAGCATTGCTTGTTTTAGCTTATTTGTTACTTACAATTGCTTATTTGCTTAAGAAGATTTGCCCATTAGTTTGCTTATATTAGTCCTTAGTCTAAAATAGTTAAACTGCCAACTTGTTTGCTTATTTTTCCAGATGATATTGATAATTAAAAAAGTAGTTGTAGTTTTGTCAAAAAATGTTTATTTACATGAGTTTAATTAGTTTCTAAAAAAAAGAAAAAAAAATAGTTTACCAAAAAGAGAGAGGCCAGGCTCGAACCCTGGACCTCCCCCTTTTCAAAGCCCCTCACAAACCAACACTCATACCGCTGTGCTACAATAGCTCATCCGGTATGAGTGTTTTTAATTAATTACTTAAGCCCATTTTGCCCATTTGCTCTTCAGCCCCTATTTAGCTTATTAACAGCTTATTTATAAGCTGTTCTTCCAACTTTACATTTTTGTTAGCTCA
Organism: Tanacetum coccineum; assembly: GCA_026074375.1. NCBI lineage: Eukaryota > Viridiplantae > Streptophyta > Magnoliopsida > Asterales > Asteraceae > Tanacetum > Tanacetum coccineum. The sequence goes on from BQNB010032031.1 coordinate 37,747, forward strand.
TTTGTAGTGCAACCTATTTTCCCTAAATTTTTCATAATTTTTTATAATCATTTAGTATTTTTTAATATAAAATTTTCATTTAAATCTGTTTTTAATTCATTATAAATTAAATAAAAATCAAAAAAATATTTTTCTTTTTTAGAAAATTTTCTTTTATCATTTTTTACTTAGGAAAAATAGAAAAACTTTTGTAGGGAAATTTTTGCAAAAATTTAATTTTTAAAGAACGGGATTCAAACCCCGTTTTCGTTTTCTCATTTTAGAACTCGTTTTAATTCCGTTTTTAGTCTAGTTTTTTTTTATTTTTCATTTTTAGTCACATAGAATAGATTAGAAGTAAAAACATCTTTGTAGGGTCAATTTTTAAGAATTTAGGTTTTTGACCCCTTGTTCGGGGCTCGTGCTCTCGTTTTTTTTGTTTTAATTTCATAATTTTAGTTTCTTAATCGTTTTTGCATATTAGTAGATAATTTAGCTTTCTAATCCTCTTAATCATTAATACCATTCAAATTCCAACTTTTCGACTGTACCGATTTTCAAGTCCAGCCTCGTTGGGGATAAACGACCCGGGAATATTCTATACTACTTCTCGGTTTCATTGATTATTTTTAGATTATTCTTATTATATATATTTTATTATATATTATATATTATATATATAAAGGTCTAGTTTAAAGCTTGTCAATTTTTGGCGCCGTTGCCGGGGATGTTGTGAGTCGACTATCCGTACTGTTTGAAACTTAGTTTTTGAAGATCCTTCATTCTTGAAGTTATTTGCTTTATAAAAAACCCTAAAAGTACAAAAATATTTTCATTTTTTTTTAGGATAATAATATATAAAAAAAACCAAAAAAAACCAAAAGATAAAAAAAAATTTATCATAATTATCAATTAAAAATCAATCAAGGTTTGGTAAAAGAACACAACATATAATACTCTCAACTGTATATTATCCATTAATAAGTTCCGAACCAATGAAATCAAAAACATACCTTTGTGTCCACTAGCAGTACGTTTCACCCTTTTATAAGAAACAAACTCAAGAGGGTAAGAAGGCGGTGTGTTCCTTGGAACTACACCCAAAGGGAAAAAGGGTTTAATAGCTTCGCGCTTCCGATTCCACCGCTCCTTCGTGCGTTTTTCTTTTCGAAAGAGTTACCGAGAAGCTTGTCGATTATTAGGTTTTAAGTTTTTTTTTTTGTCCTTTTTTATTTGTTGTCCGTTATTAAAAATAAATTGTGAATTCATTTTTGATAAACCAAAAAGAACAAAAAAAATTTAGAGTAAATTTTCTTTTTATATTTTAGTGCATGCGTACTCGTTCTCAATCTCGTAATCTTCACCGTCAACAACAACAAGCCCCACCAGCTTTTGTTGAACCTTTTAATCTTGAAGAACCGATTGAAAATCCAGCTCCTTCCCTAGTTCCGATGGCTAATAACCGGACTATGGCACAATTGCTCCAAGCACCCACCGAGGGATACGAGGATGCAATTGTAATTCCTGAAATCAATGCTAATTTTGAGTTGAAGCATGGTTTGATCAATCTTGTTTCATAACAAGCATTTTTTCGACATGATAAAGAGGTATCCGCATGCGTCCAAGCATCCGATATTTCAATAAGGATTACCTCAACGATGAAATCCCGGATTTCCCGAGCAACGTCAATTAAGCTATATTTTTTCCGTTTCCTCTTGAAGTTCAGCCCGGATTGACTAGAAAAAAACCTACCTCGTTCAATTTGACGTGGGATATCTTGCTTTCAAAATACATTAATCCAATTCTTTCCTCCTTAAAAAACGACAAATCTTCAAAATGAAATCACGAGATTTCAACAAAGATTTGACGAATCATTTTACGAGGCTTGGGATCAATTTAATGACCTTCTTCGAGCATGCCCACATCACGGATTTTCTGAATTACATCACTGAGATACGTTGTACAATGCGATTGAAATGCTAATGATCAAGAATTCATTAAATTCTGTTTGTGGTGGAAACATTTTTTAGATAAGATGCCTCTGAATCTGAGAATTATCGAGAGTAAATCTAAGGTTCGTATTCACGAAACAAGGCATCGTTGCCAAAGTGAGTTTCAGATCATCTACTCCCGGAATTTCACAATTTTGCTAAGACTCTACAACCGGAAGTTTCTGAACTTAAGAACATGATGAAGACTATGCTTGTCGAAAGCAATAGACCCAAGCTCCACCGCTCCGTAAAAGGCGGTTAGAGCAGAGTTTGTATGTAAACTTGTGAGGTATCTCATTCGTATAGAAATTGTCCAGCCACCAATGGTAACATTTATCAGGACAACATTCAAGAGTAAGTTTCACAAGCTGCTGCAGCCAATTTTAATCAAGGCAATACAAATTTTAGACCTCCGATGGTTGCAAACCAAATCCGACCTCCTAGTTTTCCTCTGATTCAAAATAATCAAAACCGTTTTAAGCAAAATCCAGAAAATAGTATCAACCAAAATCAAGGAACCAATTCCAATCAAAACCGTGGAAATAACTTCTACCAAGGACAAGTGTATCAACCTCCAACTAGTCAACCACCAGTTTACCAACCTCAACCTTATCAAGCTCCTGCTCAGCAAGTGCAAGGTGTTTCAAAGACCGATTTTGAGAATTATGTCAAGGCTAATGATGCTGTATTGAGAAATATGCAAAATCAGGACCAAGGTTTACAAAATCAAATAGCCAATTTAACAGACATGCTCTCCAAATTCGTGAATGCCAATACCGCTTCATCTTCGGTACTGAACCTTCCCAAGTAACACAGTATATACTCAACCCGAAAGGAGGACTTGAAGGTATGACCACCGAAGTGAGTTGCTTACAAGGACCCAGATTTCTCTATTACTTCTTCTCCTAAAGTAATGGAACGTGAGACCGAGGTCACAAAGGACACGATGCCTCCTACGAATTAATAACAAAGCACCAAAACTCCAACCTCCGTTGGTCCCCTGTTGTCCATCATGAATCAATCTCTGAGCCCATAAATGCTCCCGTTAGTGCTTCAATGCCTAACCAAAAAACATCAATTCCATTTCCTTCAAGAAGAAATGATGAAAGGCGTCGTGAAAAAGCTAACGACCAAATTGAAAATTATATCTATGAAAATCTTTAGAGCATTTGAGTTTTTCGAAATTAGCTTTTACGGATGCCTATGCTTATCAAAATTCGCCTCGACTCTATAAACCTAATCGGAAACAAAGAAATGTTGAGTGAAATGGCTAAAACTCCAATGAAACAGAATTGCTCAGCGGATCAACCTAAACAGTTACCGAAAAAACCTTGGATACCTTGCCGATTCATATTCCATGTGAATCCCGGATTAATTCATGCACGTCTTGCCGATCCCTTGGCAGCGAGCATTAATCTTATGCCATATTCCGTATGGAAAAATCTCTCTCTTCCCGAACTAACCCCGACTTGCATGACGCTAGAACTAGCGGACCGTTCGATCTCTGAACCGATCGGTATCGCTGAAGACGTCTATGTAACGGTGGGAAAGTTCCAATTTCCAGCAGATTTCTGTCGTAATTTTTTGAGCCAGACCCCCGAGTACCTTTAATTCTCGGGAGGAGTTTCTTAAAGACCAGTCGTGCATTGATAGATGTATACGAAGGTAAAATAACCCTTCGTGTTGGCAGAGAGGCCATCACATTTAATCTAGACCAAACTTCGAGATACACGACTAATTACAATCATATGACGGGCAAACTCGAATTGAATGTCCATTGATATGGCTTGTGAAGAATACGCTCAAGAAGTTCTTGGATTTCTCAAATGTTGATCGCATGCAATCCCACTCCTTACTATGATCCAATCGTTTCTACTTCTTCTCCGACTTTAACTCCATTCGGGGACAGTGATTTTCTCCTTTTCGAAGAAGCCGACTCTTTTCTGCTCATAGAGGATGATCCAACTTCACCGGAAGTTGATCCAACGTATTATGACCCTGATGGGGACATTCTTCTCCTCGAAGCAATCCTTAATAGTGATCCTTCACCACCTCCGAACCAAGGAAATTATTTGCCGGAAATCAGAAAAGATCTTAAAATTTGTGAAACAAACAATGAAAAATCTTCAGTTAATGAGCCCCTAGTAACCAAGGCACTTGCCACCTCATTTAGAATATGCATTTTTGGAAGGTAACGACAAGTTGCCCGTCATAATTGCAAAAGATTTAAAGAATGAGGAAAAGGCCGCTCTGATCGAGGTTCTAAAGTCCCACAAGCGAGCCATCGCTTGGAAACTTTCAGATATTAAGGGTATTGACCCAGAGTTTTGTACCCACAAAATTCTCATGGAAGAGGACTACGAACCAACGGTTCAGCATCAAAGGCGGGTAAATCCGAAAATCCATGACGTCATCAAAAAAGAGGTTGAAAAACTTCTTGACGCTAGATTAATTTGATCCAATCTCTGACAGTCCATGTAAGCACGGTGCACTGTGTAGCCGAAAAGGTGGCCATACCGTCGTCAAAAATGATGAAAATCAGTTTTATACCGACTCGATTGTCGACAGGCTGGGAGAGGTATGCATTACTATAGAAAGTTGAATGAAGCAACCGAAAGACCACTCTTCCATTGCCCTTCATGGATCAAATGCTCGAAAGACTCGCAGGGAAATCAAGACTAATTGTTTCCCGATGGCTTCCGGGGGTTTAATTTTCAAATTCCCAGTAGGACCTGAAGACCAAGAGAAGACAACATTTACTTGCCCATACGGAACGTTTGCCTATCGCCGCATGCCTTTTTGGCTAGCAATACACCCGGGCACGTTTCACGATGTAGGAATGGCAATCCTTCCATGACATGATTGAAATAAACAATGGAAGTGTTTATGGATGACTTTTTAGTAGTTCGGGATTCTTTCTCTACATGCTATACCCATTTGGACAAAATTGGTCTAAAAACGGTGTGAAGACACAATTTGGACCTAAACTGAGAAAAACCATTTTATCGGTGAAAAAGAGCATTGTTCTTGACACAAAATCCTCCAAGTCGGATTGAAGGTCGACCGATCTAAAGTTGACTGTTATCGCCAAGCTCCCTCACCCAGACTACTGCTGTAAAGATTTCGACGTAGTCTAAAATCTTGGCACGCTAGTTTTTTACCGACGTTCTCACGCAAGACTTTTCAAAATAAGCCAGCCCAATGACTCACTGCTTGAAAAAGATGACCTTCCATTTTTTCTTACTTAAAAGATGTATCAAAATCCTTCATACACTTAAAAGAAAATTGAATTAGGCTCTAATTTTGAATGCTCCCGACTGGGACTTGCCTTCCAACGCATAGTTGATTGCAAGCGACATTGCAAATTAGGCAGTCACAATAGGCAACCGAAAAAACAAGCATTTCACAACCCATTTCCACTATGCCTAGCAAAAAATCCATGACGAAGCTACAAGCACACTACACCACGACCAAAAAAGAATTGCTCCACGGTAGTGATAGCGATTTTGAGAATTCAGATCGTATACCTCGTGTTTTGTCCTGAAGAGTCATTAGTTTTGTCCAAAAGCATAGTGTATACTGACCATTCTACTATAAAGTATCTCTTCACTAAAAAAGATGCTAAGCCAAGACTGATGCGGTGGATCCTTTTGCTCCAAGACATTGATGTTATCATCCGAGACAAAAAAGCAGCAGAAAATCTGGCCGCCGATCATCTTTCCAGACTTGAGAACCCTCATCAAGATAAACTCGAGAACAAGGAAATCACGGAAACATTTCCTCTCGAAACTCTTGGATCGGTTGCTCTTCGTGTTGATAGTACCCCATGGTTTGCAGATTTCGCAAACTACCATGCGGGGAATTTCATTGTCAAGGGAATGTCATCCCAACAGAAAAACAAGTTTTTCAAAGATGTCAAACACTACTTCTGGGATGACCCCTTCTTGTTCAAAATCTGTGCGGATCAAGTGATCAGGCGGTGTGTGCACGGTAAAGAAGCTCTCGACATCCTCGAAGCTTGCCACAATGGACCCACCGGGGGATATCATGGTGCAAATATCACTGCCAAAAATGTCTTTGATGCCGGATTCTTTTGGCCTACAATTTACAAAGATGCACACAAGTTGGTTAAAAATTACGACTCATGCCAACGACAAGGAAAATTTTCACAAAGGGATGAGATGCCTCAAAATTCCATCCAAGTTTGTGAAATCTTTGACGTTTGGGGCATAGACTTCATGGGACCATTCCCATCATCAAAAGGAAACAAATACATACTTGTGGCTGTCGATTACCTGTCAAAATGGGTTGAAGCGAAAGCGCTCCCCACCAACGACGCCTGAGTAGTTTGCAAATTTCTTAAATCTCTCTTCGCCAGATTCGGTGCCCTCGAACCATCATAAGTGATCGTGGAACACATTTTTGCAATGATCAGTTTACAAAGGTCAGGCTTAAATATGGTGTCACTCATCGTCTCTCCACCGCGTATCACCCATAAACAAGTGGGCAAGTTGAGGTATCGAATCATGGCTTAAAAAGAATTCTTAAAAGGACAGTGGGCGATAACCGTGCCTCTTGGTCAGACAAACTGGATGACGCTCTCTGGGCCTTCCGTACAGCGTATAAAACACCCATCGGGTGCACTCCGTACAAGCTTGTATATGGAAAGGCATGTCATCTGCCGATTGAGTTGGAGCACAAAGCTTACTGGGCCCTTAAGCACGCAAACTTTGATCTCAAAAACGCGGGTGATCAATGCAAAGTTCAACTCAATGAATTAAGTGAACTGCGTGATCAAGCCTACGAAAATTCTTTGATTTACAAAGAGAAAACTAAGAGGATCCATGATGCAAAGATCAAAAACCGCGTTTTCAACGTCGGTGATCAAGTCCTCCTCTTTAACTCAAGATTGAAAATTTTCTCCGGCAAGTTGAAATCCCGCTGGTCAGGACCATTTACCATTGTTCAAGTATTTTTGTATGGCACCGTTGAGTTATCCCAAAACTCTGGGCCAAATTTCAAAGTAAATGGTCATCGTCTCAAGCACTACTTTGGATGGGATATCCCTACTATGGATATCCTGGATCTCCAAACCTTCCCTAAGGATAATTGAATTCAGGGATTAGGTCAAGCTAAGTGACCTAAAACAAGCGCTTCATGGGAGGCACTCCATGCTTATCCTAGTTTATCAGTAGTAGTAGTATGCTAGCTTAGTAGTAATGAATAAGTGTTTTTGTTGTGAGGAGGCTTGCCTCTTCCCCTTTCTGACTTCTCGGTTTTTGGAAATTCTTTTTCTACGTGCCTAACCAATTTAGAAAAGATGCTTAAACGGTCGGTGAAGACCTAATTTGGCTCTAAATTGGGAAAAAAGCCATTTTATGGTGAAAGAAGCCATCGTACTTGGACATAAAATCTCTAAGAAAGGAATAGAAGTCGACAAAGCCAAAATAGATGTGATTGCTAAGTTACCTCACCCAACTACTGTTAGGGGTATTAGGAATTTTCTCAGACATGCAGGTTTCTACCGTAGATTCATCAAGGACTTTTCAAAAATTTCTAGACCCATGACCCATCTCCTAGAGAAAAACACTCCTTTCATTTTCTCCGAAGAATGCATTCAAGCTTTTCAGACCTTAAAGAAGAAATTAATCGAAGCCCCAATTCTGATTGCCCCCAACTCGGACCAGCCCTTTGAGCTTATGTGCGATAGCAGAGACTGAGCGACTATTCATAGGTGCGGATTACCTGGGGCAACGAATGTGCAAACACTTTAGGCCCTATAATTATGCAAGGCAAATAAACAATGACCGAGGCGGAATCGAAAACTACACCACAACGAAACGGAAATGTTATAGCCGTGGTTGTGTACGCCTTAGAAAATTCCGATCTATACTTATCATGAATAAAAGCATAGTGTATACAGACCATTCCACCCTTAAGTACCTATTTGCCAAAAAAGATGTCAAGGCAAGATTGCTAAGATGGTTTCTCCTCCTTCAAGAGTTCGATTTTAAAGTAATTGATACGAAGGGAGCCGAGAACTATGCAGCCGATCATCTTTCCCGATTAGAAAACCCGTATGAAAATGTTCTCGATCCAAAGGAAATAAACGAAACTTTTCCTCTCGAGACACTTAAAATGGTGACTTCTCGTGGTGACCAAAGTACCCCGTGGTTTGCCGATTTTGCAAATTACCACATGGGGAATTTCATTGTCAAAGGAATGTCAACTCAGCAGAAAAACAATTTTTTCAAAGATGTCAAACACTATTTTTTGGGACGACCCTTTTCTATTTATAAACCTGTGGGATCAGTGATCTGGCGATGTGTTTCGGGCCAAGAAGCTGTCGACATCCTCAACAGCTTGCCTTCGGTGAACCTACCGAGGGACATTTCTGGTGCCAACTACATGCCAAAATAGGTTTTTGATTCAAGGATTTTATTGGGCCACAATCTACAATGATGCCTTATGAGTTAGTCAAAAACTATGACTCTTGACCTTTAGCGTCAGGGAAAAAATTTTTTTACAAACGTTATGAGATGCCATTAAATTCCATCAAGTATGTAAAATCTTTGATGTTTGGGGGCATAGACCTTCTATGGGACCATTCTTCGTCATTAGAGTGAAATAAATACATACTGTATAATACGTGCTATTTTTGGAGATTAAACTTAAATCAACAATTTTTAGGTAGTTAATAGCAAAATTTTTAGTCTTAGTTCAAATTTATACTTAAATTTTTCAAAAAGATGTCTTGTCTATATATTGTATAATGGAAAAAATGGAATAAAAAATATAATAAATATAAAATGTGGGCTGATAAAAGTTTGCTGCATCTTGCCGGCTCACAACCGATGTTATAGCCTTCTAAAAGAAAGCCCATAGTAAGAATAATAATCCGAGACTAATAAAAGTTTGCTGCATCTTGCCGGCACACAACCGATGTTACAACCTTCTAAAAGGTCGAAGGTTACAATTGCATCAATGTTTAAGATTAAGTGTGAATTAATAAAAAGATCTCTTTTTGTTAAATTCAAATATGCTTTTGAACTTTGGCTATTCTAATTTATAAGCTATGTATACAAGAAATCTGAGAGTTTTTGAAACCAAAGGTCTGTGAGTCCCGATACTAGTCTCTGTGGGGTGTCAAAAGCCTGGTCACTTAACCGCAAGGTTAGGATGTGCCGAGACGAAAGTCGCTACATGGGATGATCTCGCCTTCAAACTCATTATTCTCGGGTGGAACGTGAAACATAGAATTTTGCAAAACATTGATCCATGGTTGAAATTCAAAATAGCACATACACCTAATATGTAATAAATTGTCGGGAGTGAAAATTTCACAAGTTGCAAATATGGGTAGTGTTAGCATCTTAACTCATAGGTAGCGGTGATTTCATTTTAAGCTTAGTTTAAAGCAAGTGAAAAGTCGGAGACGATGAATTTATCCTTTTTGGGGCATTCTCGGATCGAAATGCATCTTGTTCTATGATCCCTAAAAGTTATAAAATAACGAAAGTCAAACGTTCAAGTTAGTTGCTTAATATGAAAACTACATAAAATGAGAAAAATGAAAAATACAAAAATGTGTTGGAATAAGTGTATATATTTAATAATGGTAAAAACGGGGCTTTTCAAAATTATTAAGTCTTTAATTCCCTTGACGAACGCTTAGCTACTTTTCAAGATTATTAGTCGAGGGGGATCGAGATTCTTAGTTTTCAAAGTGCTTACTTCATAGCATTGCGTGAGGACACGACAATGTCTTAGTATGGGGGATTTTGGTATGCGTTTAATTACACATACCTTTCACCATTAAAATCGGACTTAAATGACCAAAAACGTACCAAAAATACTTTGTATTTGTATGTTTGCATTTATATTGTGCAGGAAACGGATATCCGACAAAAGGACGAAAAATCAAGCCAAAAACGACAAAACCGAGCACGGAATGGAAAAGCATGGAAAAGACAAAGTCAAATCGAAGCCAAAGACCAAAAAGTCAACAAAAGTCAAAGTCAAGACCGAAGCCATAATCGAAGAAGATCTTAATGGGCCCACCCTTACCCATCTAATGGGCCAGGGCAGCCCATTAAGGGTACATTTGAAGACCAAATGGGCCTTTACTTCTCAACGGGCCCAATACTAAACAAATAGCCCAAAACCTTTTAGATATAAGCCCACAAACAAGTTAAGGGGCTGAATCTGCCAATCCCTCAAACTTGTATCCTACAAGGACCTTACTTGCAATAAACCATATATACTTAAGGGACCAATTATGCCAAACACCAAAACTCTTTCCCTGTCACTTTTAAAACAAGATAAACACTGTTTATCCCTTCCTTTTTTTTCCCGCCAACATCAAAACCCCCCTCCTGTCCCTCTCAACACCTTGGGCACTGTTCACAACCATCCAAATAGGTCACCACCAACTATCCCCACACCCACATGGGACTTGTCCACCATGGCAAGTCTCTTAAACCCCATTGGCCAAGATAAGGATACACGGATTGAAGGCCAATTTGAAGGCCAAGATGATTTGACTTGGTGATTACTCAACTTTGATGGCTAGGATTGCTTTATGCTTTATCTCACAAAACAAGCACAAGGCTTGAGTTCTCTCTACAAAGAAACACAGGAAAGAGAAGCCAAGACTTGAAGACCTAGAAACTTCTTAGTCTTCTTATAAATAAGCTCATTTGTAAGCCCTTGGTGGCAGTTAGTTAAGTAGTTTTTTTTAGTTAACATAGTTCTAAGTTTTTAATACAAGCATTGTAATCTGTTTTGGTTTTAATGAAATCTAAGTTTTTGTTCTAAAATCCTGTCTTCAATATTTTAAGCTCACTTTATGTTTTTATAAGTTCACCATAAGCTCTCATTTATGCCATTTTATAATCTGTTTTAACTAAAATTACTTAGATATTTAAAAGTATTAAGAAATCAGAAAAAATCTCACTCCTTAAAATTCGTCAGCAAAAATTGGATGATAAGCTGATTTGGAAGAGCTTATAGACTCTTACCAGCTTGTTTTATACAAGCTGGAGCTTGTAGACTATCTTTGTTTTCCCTGTTTGAGCAAGGGAAAAGGTACACCTTCTTTTAAGATTTTGCTTATTGTTACTGTAGAAATGCTAAATTTGTGCTTATTTATGTTTTTCCTGCTTATTTTATGTTTCTTGATGTTTGCTGTCTTGTTCAAATGCTTGTTTGACTTTTATGTGAGTTTTACTTGATTCTGCCTATTTTCCTTGAAAACTGCTTAGATCTTATTAGCTTATTTACCTGCTTAATTCTTGTTGCTAGCTGCTTATTTTTACTTATTCTAGCTTTGTCATAATCTGTTTTCAAGTTTCTAGGCTTAAACCACCTTTAATCAGATTAAAATTTAGATTTTAGGCTTTAAAGGGGTGTTTGGCACAAGGGCCAAAACGGGTCAAAATTTGGATAAAAAACCTTTAGGTCATTCTGTCATCTTTGACAAGCTTTTAGTAGTTGCTTTTAAGCTGTTTTTAAAGGATTTAAGTTCCAAATGTTTGTTTTGAGTGTTTTCTAAAAAATTGTTCAAAACTGTGGTTTAAGGACAATTTTTAAAGCTTATTTGATTTTGTTTTTAAACCTGCCTTTTTTAGTCTTGTTTTGAGTCTCTTTTGAATGTTAATGCATTAGGTTTAGTCCTTTTTAGTTTTCCTTTGGCTTTTACTCAAATCTGTCAAGGTCTTCTTAGTTTTTTTTTCTTTAGTCAAAAGCTCTCTTTTGCATCCTTAAATATCAGCAGCCAAATATCATTTTTAGCTTTTCAAACTTTGTACACAAGCTCTCCTTGTGGTGTACTCAATCTGTTTTAGCCTTGTTTTTAATTTAAAGTTTATTTTCTTGTTTATTTTCAAGCCTATACCTTGTCCCAATTTCTCTTTTCAAAAAAAAAGAAAAAGAAAAACCAAAACAGCAAGTACTGTTTGTGAAGCAAACTTTCTCACTTTTTTTTACTAGCTTATTAGTATTTTTCGTCTCCTTGGCTTTTCTAGTAAGCCACTTGTGCTGGCTTTAAGTCCCCACAACCCATTAAGCCCCAAAAGCCCTTTAGCAGCTTAAAATTTAAGCTCAAAGTGACCACCAAGGGCTGTTTTATATGCAGTTGTGGCCTTACAGCTTATTGCAATTTTCTTGCTTATCTGTATGATTTAGTTGCTTATTTCTAGTTAGAGTAGCTTATTAGATTTAGAGCATTGCTTGTTTTAGCTTATTTGTTACTTACAATTGCTTATTTGCTTAAGAAGATTTGCCCATTAGTTTGCTTATATTAGTCCTTAGTCTAAAATAGTTAAACTGCCAACTTGTTTGCTTATTTTTCCAGCTGATTTGATAAGTTACAAAAGTAGTTGTAGTTGTAAAAAATGTTTATTTACATGAGTTTAATTAGTTTCTAAAAAAAAGAAAAAAAAGTTTACCAAAAAGAGAGAGGCCAGGCTCGAACCCTGGACCTCCCCCTTTTCAAAGCCCCTCACAAACCAACACTCATACCGCTGTGCTACAATAGCTCATCCGGTATGAGTGTTTTTAATTAATTACTTAAGCCCCATTTTGCCCATTTGCTCTTCAGCCCCTATTTAGCTTATTAACAGCTAGGCTGTTCTTCCAACTTTACATTTTTCTTAGCTCCTTTGTAGTGCAACCTATTTTCCCTAAATTTTTCATAATTTTTTATAATCATTTAGTATTTTTAATAATTAATTTTCATTTAAACTGTTTTTAATTCATTATAAATTAAATAAAAATCAAAAAAAATATTTTTCTTTTTTAGAAAATTTTCTTTTATCATTTTTTACTTAGGAAAAATAGAAAAACTTTTGTAGGGAAATTTTTGCAAAAATTTAATTTTTAAAGAACGGGATTCAAACCCCGTTCTCGTTTTCTCATTTTAGAACTCGTTTTAATTCCGTTTTTAGTCTAGTTTTTTTTATTCTTCATTTTTAGTCACATAGAGTAGATTAGAAGTAAAAACATCTTTGTAGGGTCAATTTTTAAGAATTTAGGTTTTTGACCCCTTGTTCGGGGCTCGTGCTCTCGTTTTTTTTGTTTTATTTCATAATTTTTAGGTTTTTCTTAATCGTTTTTGCATATTAGTAGATAATTTAGATTTCTAATCCTCTTAATCATTAATACCATTCAAATTCCAACTTTTCGACTGTACCAATTTTCAAGTCCAGCCTCGGTTTCATTGATTATTTTTAGATTATTCTTATTATATATATTTTATTAAATATTATATATATATAAAGGTCTAGTTTAAATCTTGTCAGTAATTAATGGGTGGGTTTGGGCGTGGGATTGGAGTAGAAATATTAACGGTAAGGTGTGTAGGGAATATGATGATTTGATAGAGGTTTTGTGAAATGTGGTTGTTTCAAATTCTTGTAGGGATAGGTGGAGGTGGACGCTTGGTGAAGACGGCGATTTTAATGTCAAAATACTTACAAGTTTGATTAAGGAGAAGATTTTACTAGTGGAAAATGATGGTCATGATACGCGTTTGAACAAACTAGTTTCAAAGAAAGTCAACGTATTTGTGTGGAGAGCAATTAAAGGAAGACTTCCAGTTCATGTGGAGCTTGAGTGAAGAGGCATTGATTTGGATTCGGTTATTTGTACGTGTTGTAATGATAGTGTGGAGACATATACTCATTGCCTTGTCACTTGTGACCGTGCAATGAGTGTATGGACCAAACTATTTAATTGGTTGAAGGTGGGGATTGTTAATGTTTTCACTATTGAAGAGCTTTTTCCACATAGCGGGAATGTTAATGTTCACACCTCTCTATCGTCTATTTGGCAATTGGTAATTTGGACTTCTGGGTACTTCATTTGGAAAGAAAGAGACGCTTGTGTGTTTGCAAATAAAGTTTCAAGTTCAAACAAGATTATGCAAGACATTCAACTCAAATGCTTCGAATGGATATTGAGGAGATCAAAAAAATATAAAGCATTAGATTAGCAACAATGGTTACGAGACCCCCGAAACATTAGATTACAATGACAGTTTCAGGGTTCAATATTGGGTGGGATGCCTGTGCGATAGATTTTTCCTTTTGGGTAAATTTCAATTTTGTTAGAGTGTTTGGTTATTGAGTTTGTAGTATTGTTTTTTTAGTGCTCAGTAAGTGAGGAATTTCATCTGATAAAAAAAAATTTCGTCTGCAAGTTTTGGATCATGCTAAATGTTAATACAAATAATGCTTAAAAACATTATTTATATTTTTTGACTTCTCTACGTTTTGAAGATGACAAAATGTAAAAACATTCACGATAAAAATAAACGTTTATATGTTATTAATCGTAAACTTCCATTTTGATATAAATCACTTAAGGTATGGATAAACAAATCATTAAACTTAATTAGTGATCAAGAAAATATTTTTTCTTCTTAATCCATCACATTTCTACAAAAGTATATTTTTACAAAAGTACACAAAATAGTTTTGTTAAATAAAAACAATGTTTTATTTAAAAACCTAAATTTGAATTCAGATTTTCCTCCCAAAACTGAATACAACTCATCAGGATAAACCTTCCTCACAAAAGGACAAAAATCAGAGCGTCAGTCTAGGGGCGACCCCCTAAGTGGCTAGGCGGCCCCAGATATATCTGGGACCGCCACCAGCTGACCGTTGGATTTTTCCGGCTATAAATACTACACTATTCTCAGTAGAAAAACATACCTCTTAGCACGAATTTTCCAGTCACCTTTCTCTTTATAAAAACCATCTTTCTCTCACTAAATATCTTGATCACTAACATAGTTTAATCTTGTTTCAAGTGATTAAATCTCATCTTCTATAGTCTTCCTTCTTCTATCAAGTGCAAGAGAAGAACACTCGTATATGCCAAGAAACGAAGTGTTATAGACTAGTGATTTATCCTTTCTTATTCTAAGATTCAAAACTCTATTTTGATTATCATGTGTAATTGTGTAAGTCAGATAGTGTGTAAATCCGATAGTGTAGATCTTGTGAGTGTGTAGTGCTTGTGAAGTGGTAGATTGGTTCTAGCTAAGATTAAGACTCGACATTTAGCTTAGTGTCGGAAAATAACGTAAGCGACGTGTAAACGGTTTTCTCCGCCTGAAGGGAGCTTGTTGACATAGTGAAATCTCGAGTTGGATACCCGAGGAGTGGAGTAGGGCGAAGAAAAGCTTCGTAGCCGAACCAATATAAATTTTGGTGTCTTGGTTTGATTGTTTTTTCTCTTATCTCTTTATATTGTGTGTGTTTCTCATTTATATTTCGTATAGATATTATGAGTAGATAGTTTCATTGATTGGATTATATTGTTGATTGATTGAACATATACCCGAATCTAACAATTTTAGAAGTAAAATTTTAAAACGCCAATTAACCTGTAAACTATTTAACCCCCCCTTCTAGTTTCCACAATTGGTATCAGAGCCAGGTTACTCAATATTTTTAAAATATACTGTATTTTAAAGCTTGGATCGAACTATGGATTCCGATAAATATCTAGAAGGGAAATCCATGCAATGACCACCACTCTTTGAAAGTGATAGTGTTATTTATTGGGAAAATAAATTCGAAACATATATTAAATCAAAAGATCTTGATCTTTGGCATGTTATTACTAACGGTGATTTTCAACCTGTTGAACAAAATCCGGAAACCAAGCTAGATGAGGTTATCCCTTTGGAAAAATAAAGTGATGATCTTAAAAAGAGGCTTGCGAAAAAATAATGAAGCCAAAATGGTTATTTACAATGCTTTGCCAAGAAAA